>JAQQSZ010019358.1:0-10380 GCA_028646595.1 Phalanger gymnotis
AAAGAAAGAAAAGATAGGCAATGCTCAACATAACATGTATTATTTATCATACAGGCTTTCTTGAAGTAAAAAATATTATTGTTACATATTTTGAATCCTCTTTTACATTCTGCTATGCACAGGACATGCTTTGTTTTTCTTTCTTATTTTGTATTT
The DNA here is from genome assembly GCA_028646595.1 of Phalanger gymnotis. NCBI lineage: Eukaryota > Metazoa > Chordata > Mammalia > Diprotodontia > Phalangeridae > Phalanger > Phalanger gymnotis. Next base: position 157 of record JAQQSZ010019358.1, read on the forward strand.
ACTATTTCAATATTTAAATTTATGATATGTTTTGTTTCTTTTCTCTATTTTATATTTGTATTCTGGCCTTTGAGTCTAAAATAAAATAAAAATAATAAAAATATTGGTGAGAAGAATGAATATTGTAATGAGAGGTGAATCTATTCAAATGAGGGCTTAGGGGATATGGCTTTGATTATGTCATTTACTTCCAGACCACCCCACAGCCTTGGGTAGTCTAGATAATGATGCCCACCTAATGTGAGTAGAACACAATGGGCCAGAATTCAACTTAAATTCTTTTTAAGGTTCTCTAGTTGAGTGGGGCAACAACTCCATGCAGATAAGATGTTCTAGGTGGGGTAAATTTTGAGGCAAGGGCAGAGATTTCCTTAAAAAAATAACTCTATCTCCCCAATAATTGGCTATTTCATAATGATTTCTCTCAACTACTCATGCCCTGTCACCATTTCTCTTTTCTGATGATACTTGGTAATTTCATAATTTAAAAAGTCAGAAAAGCCATAAAGAGATTTGGGGTAACTCTTAATCAGGGATTTGCCCTTCACATATCACTTTCCATCTGCTGCTCTGCCTGCTTTCAACTCCATAAGGGGCAAAAAATGCTTCTGCCTCAGTTAACCCTTAGTGTATGTCCATCCTTCCTTTACTGCCTCATTTTTTGTGTTATCTCTTCTGTATTGTAAGCTCTGACTCTATCTTTTCATTAATTGAATCCCCAATGCTTAATCCAGTGCCTGGCACATTGTAGGTAGTTAATAAACATTTGTTGGATTGAAGTTTATTGGACTGGGATTCTTAACCTGGAGTGAATGGATAAATTGTTGAAGGTACATGGATTTTGTTGAATTAAAATTGTATCTTTATTTTCACTAACCTGTGACTAAAATTTAGTATTTCCTTAAATTATTTAAAAACCTTCCTCAGAGAAAGTCTCTATAGGTTTCACCAGACTGGCAAAGGAGTCTAAGGCACACAAAATGTTTAAGAGCTCCTGCTCTAAATTTTAATAAGAATAATAATATAGTCCAAATCTTACTCTGTACATTGGAGCACAAACCAAAGCAGTCCATAAACAGACAAGTTGCAATGTGTAATATTCAGGTTTTTCAATCACTCAGGCCTGAATTCTACTTTATTTCTTTTTAAATTAGTTGTATCTTTTTTTAAAATTTCATCTTTCTGAGACTCAGTTTCCTCATTTGTAATATAGGGACAACAATGCTCAAACTATCTACCTCACTGGTCCATTTGTGGAGATAAAAAAAATCAAAACATCGAATTTTTAAATTGAAGAATAAGATGTAAGTGTGAGAAATTATTATGGTTGCTTTGTTTTATTATTTTATTATTTATTATTATTATGTATTATGGTTGCTTCTGAAGATGTAGAACTTTCATCTGCTCACATCTCAACATTTCAAAAATGTATTTGCTCTTTTAGGCAAACATACATATAGATACACAGAGTCACTCATTTATAATTATATTAAAATTAGGAGATTTCATTTTTTAAAAAAGATATAAGAATCATTCATGAAAATCAACTATTTCAACAAAAATTCTAAATGAGTTTTGATATTCTGTTTTAACTTTTACCACACAGTATGTGGGCTTCTCAGAAATCTGGCCTACCCTATTTTCCCTATTAGAAGGTTTTTTTTTTCTGAAATTCCTATTTGTTTAAGGATTATGAGAAAGGACAGTTTGATACTTATTTTTCATTTTTGATTTTTATGGAATGGACTGAATAGAACAGATTTATTTTTGGATGTGAATTTTAAACCTAAAAAATCCCTTATACACTATGTTTCACCATAATTATTTAATAGATCTTTCTATGATAGTAGTTACATATCCTCCAAAATTATTTGAACAACATAGTTTTTTTAAAGAAATATTATCAATTAAATTATAATATAGTATTACATTTTTCTAATAAATTCTTATTTCCAAAGGACAAGAAAAAAATGAAATGTTGCTTAGTAAATGGTAAGAAATCCTCCAGCTTCTTTTTCCTTATATCTTGGTATGATAGCAACAATTAAGAAAGAATAATGACTAGTTACATGGCTCTTTAATATGATATCATAACAACTTTGTGGATTTGGTGTTATTATTGCCCTCGTTTTATTAGTGATATTACTGAGGCTCAGAGAATAATTTATGCAGACATAGATGACTTGAAAATGGGTGAAGTAGTCTAAACATAAGATCTGTTTTACCCTAGGTCCAATGGCTCCATCCATTTAACCATATTGCTTCATATAATAGCATACTAACTAGGGTTGCTGGTGTTTCTTGTTTCTAAGTATAAACATTAAAAAAAAAAGATTCACAATATCTGGGATATTTTAAGGTTAGGGAAATGAGTCATTTTATGAGGTAATACCTCAAAGAAGATGCTGGGTGTGTACTACAATTTTCTAAGACTTTTAACTTATGGAACAAAATTCTTTCAATGAGTTTAAATAGTAAATCATTTTTGCATGTGTACTTGTGTCAGCCATTTGAAATTTTGCTATCTTTCTACCAAGAAACACTATATAGAGACCAGGAGATATTTGTTTATTTGTGTTATGTCAAAGAATCAGAGATAGAGTGTCGGGGTAAAGTCACAGTTGTACTTAGAAATTCTTTCATAGACAAACAGGTCAACATTTAAAATCTATCTTGACAACATAATTATAATACTCTGCTGTAAGTAACAGAAATAACTCATTATTTATGCAGGTACTATTTTTTGTCCACTGATCTCTTTTTAGAGTTTGTACATATTTTGTGTGCTATGTGAAAGTCTTTGGAAATATTTGATGAATGGATCTTCACAAAACTGAGTCAACACAATATAGTGGGACATATACAAAATGTTTTCTATTTTGTTTTCAGTAGTTTATTAAAGAGGATATCTTAACAGGATTAATTATAAGTTGGGATTATTAATAAAGTAGAATTATTGAAAGTACATTTATACTACAACAGAATTCATTCTAGGTAATAGGTCATTTGGCATGTTTATTATATTTAAAATTAAAAGATTTTTCATCTAAGACATAGATAGATCATCAAATATAAGATCTAGCAGAGTATTTGGAAAATCATTTAACCCAATCCACTAATTTTTCATAGAAAACAACTGAAAATTTGAAGATAGTGGTGACTTGAAATAAGTAACAAAGTCTCTATTATTGTAATAGTCTTTAAGTTGGTCTCCATGCCATAAATCCGTCCTTCTCCCACATTTTGCATGTATGTAATGACCAGATCTACATCTAGAATACCATGGTCAAAAAGAAGGATACTAGTATGTTAGGCGGCATTCATATGCGTAATTTATGGGAAGGCATTGACAAGATTTAAATGGGGGTGAGACAACATAGTTGGGTTGCAATTCTAACTGGTGATGAAAGAACACACATTAATCAGACCATTGAAGTGTTTTATTGTAGATGTCATTTTATTTTTTTTATAATCTGTGCATTTTTTCCTCCTTATACTTTATTTTACTTTAAATTTATGGAATAAAAGAAGCAATTTCATAACAAAGTATAATAAAAAAAGATTGCAAATTAAAGTGCAAATCCATTATGTACAAATTGCCATTCCTTTTAAATGTATAACCTTATCAAGTAAGTTTTTTCTTCTCTCCCTCAGAGATGGCTACGATTAAACACAAATAGGGAAATGTATGTAAAATTATCAATTTATTAGTTATTTCTCTAGATGCAGATAGCATCTTTCTTCATATGCCCTTTAGAGTTAATTTTTTTACTTATAATAATCAAAATAATTTTTTTTTGCTCAAAGTCATTCTTAATATTACTGTTCCTTTGTATAATGTTTTCTTGGTTTTTCTCATTTCACTTTTAATTATTTTGTGCAAGTCTTTCTGTGTTTTTCTAAGATAATTGAGTTCATCATTTCTTATAGCATAGTAGTATTCCATCCCAATCACATCCCAGAATTTGTTCAACCATTCCCCAAATGATGTTCATCCCCATAATTTCCAGTTGTTGTTTGTCACCACAAAGAGAGCTGCTATAAACATTTTAGAATAGAGAAGTTCTTTCCTTTTTCCCCTAATCATCTTTGGAAATAAAACTACTAGGGATATTGCTGGGTCAAAGGGTATAGGCAGTTTAATAACTCTTTGTGCATAATTATAGATTGCTCACCAAAATAGCTGGATCAGTTCGCAATTCCACCAACAATGATTAATCACTCCATTTTTCCTCATCCCCTCCAACATTTATCACTTTCCCCTTTAATCATTTTAACTAATCTGATAGTTGTAAAATGACATCTAAAGCTGTGTTAATTTGCACTTCTCTAATCAATAATGATTTAGAGCATTTTCTTTCCTGTATGACTGTAAATTATTTTTATTTCTTCACTGGAAAACTGCCTGTTCATATCCTTTGATCATTTATCAATGAAACTCTATATTTTTCCCCCAATTTGTTTTATTTGTACATTTAAAAAATCACTTAATTGAAATTATCCGTTTTACAACTAACTTTGCTATGTCTTTTTTTCATTCATATATTGCTCACCTACCTATAAGTCTGATAAATAATATGTTACATGTTCTTCTAATTTTCTTGTAAAATTTCTTTGTAAATCTAGGCCATGTATCCATTTACCAAATGATGTAAGATATTGGTCTTTGCCAAGTTTCTACCATACTGCTTTCTAGGTTTCTCAACTTTTTTTTTTTTATGAAAAAATGAATTCTTATTCCAAAAGCTTAAGTCTTTACACTTATCAAATACAAAGTTATTATGTTTAGTTGCCAATAGAAGTTTTATGTCTACTCTGTTCTATTGATGTTCCATTCCATTTCTTAGCCAGTACCCTATATTACTGCTAAACCTCCTTCCTTTACTTTTTTCATTATTGCCTTTGATATTCTTGACTTTTTTGTTCCTAAAATGAATTTTGTGGTTAATTTTTTCCAATTTGGTAAAATGATTTTTTGGTGATTTAATTAGAATGGCATTGAGTACACAAATTAGTTCAGGTAAAATTATAATTTTTATAATACTGCCTTTGCTTACCCATAAGCAATTGATATTTATTCAGTCATTTAAATCCGATTTTATTGATAAAATTAAAAAAATTATTTAGTTGCTGGGTTTGTTTTTGGCAGGTGTACTCCCAGGTATTTTATACTACCTAGAATTATTTTAAATAAGGTATCTTTTACTATTTTTTTCTTGCAGGTTTTTATTTGCTATATATAAGCATGCTGATGATTTGTGTGAATTTACTTTATATTGTGCTACATTGATAATTATTAATATTTTCAATTAAATTTTTAGTTGAGTCTTTGGGATTTTCTAAATATAATAGAGATTGAAAAAAGAAATAGTTTATTACCTCATTCCCTATTCTAATCCTTTCTATTTCTTTTCCTGCTCTTATTGTTATTGCTAGAATTTGCAATACAATACTGAATAATATTGGTGACTTCGGGAATCCTTGTTTCACACGTGATCTTACAGGAAAGACTTTTATCTCTGACCCATTACAAATAATGACTGCTGATGGTTTTACAGATTTTTTTTATCATTTTGAAGAAAAAATTCCATTTATGCCAATATTTTCAAGAGTTTTAATAGAAATGGATGTAGTATTTATTAAATACTTTATTTCCTGCATCTATTGATATAATCATATGATCTTTTAAATTTTTATTATGATATAATCAATTATGTTAATAGTTTTCCTTATGTTAAACCATCTGAAAGGGTTATTTTAAATGCTCTTAATAGTACTTAACATGAGGTCAGTGATATTTCTATATTTTGGTAACTTTCAGTATTATAGCTTTTACATTAGATTTACTGCACTTAAATGTATTATTCTGAGGATTCCATATGCTTTCCCAGAATGCCAGAGGTCTGTGATATGATGCTAATTTTTATGCATTTAATTTCTGAAGTAGTTCCATGTTTATGAATATCTACTCCAAATAGATTTTTAAAATAACTTAGAAAAATCATTAAAGTGGAAGTTTTTTCTGTAAATATTTAAAATGTCTAGTGACTCCAAGTCTACTTTAAATGGCAACTACTTTCTATCATTTATTAATTTCTAATCTAAATTAAAATAAACATTTGTCCACAGATAATATATCCAGAGTCTGACATCAAAGGTTTCCTAAGAAAGTATGTAAGAGGGGTCTCAAAGGAGACTATATTAAATCCATTAATCATGTTGTAGTGTGGAATAGTGAATATGGATTCAAATCTTACTTTTCATATTTATTATCTGAGTGAACCTGGGTAAAGTATTTTAAGGTCTCTGAGTTTGTCTACTCCTTTAAACTTATAATCTGAATCCCAATACAGATTACAGTGCACTTTGGTGGAAGAACATACCTACTCTGAAATACACACAGACACACACACACACACACATACACATGTATATGTATGTATGTACACGTACATATAAATGCACATATATATACATACACACACACACATATATATGTAATATCTTTATCATAAAGCCACAGTCTTTAGAAGTATCTTTACTTCCTGAGCATATGAATGTAACCTATCCATAAGGCATAAAGGGTCCAGAGTCAATAGAGACCTGGACTTGAAACCAGAAAGCATTGAAATACTATCAGAAAGCTGAGATGGTAGAAAAAAAGTTAGGGTCTCATCTGAGCTCTCTGAAATTGCCTTTTAAACACCCTTAAATAAAATTTTAAGATGAATTCTAGAGCAACAGAACCCAAAACATGGTGGAGTGAAGCAATTTTCCAGTCTAAGACAACTTAGAAGGTCAGTAGGAATTGTTTGTCCCACCAGAGTGAGAATAAATCCTAGGCCATTGCAGGCTGAGACAGAAAAGGCCTCATCGCAGCAAATTAGTGGCGAAACTTGAGGGGAATTGAATCAGCACTTGCAGCTATAGCTTCCACTACTTTCAGCTCACTGAGGATAAAAGGGGCCCTTTTGCTGGATGTGGGGGTAGACCTCTGTTGTATTCCCAATAAGTTGGTCCAGGTCATAGTCCTGGTTTGGTCACAGTCCAAGGGTGAATAGAAATACTAATACCACAAAGCTTGCCATAGCAGGAGAGAAAGGATCCCAGAACAGAAAAGGGTCCTGTGACAGCTACCACAGCAGAACACAGCAGAGTAATAAGCACATCTCTCCTTAGATCATAAACCTTGGAAGACCTGCAAACTCACACAACACCTCAAACTAGCTTTAAAAACAATGACATAAAAAACCTGTGGCTTGAGACAGTTCCAATTCCACCCCATGAACAAAACCCAACTTTAACATAAAGTTGAAACTCAAGAAATAGGCTGGAAAAATGAACAAATAACAACAACAAAAGTATCTAGGCATAGAAAGTTACTGAGGTGACAGGAAAGATCAAAACACAAACTCAGAAGATGATGAAGTAAAAACTTATTCTATATCTGAAACTACAAAGAAAAAAAATGAGTTGGTCTCTGAAACGGGGTGAGTTAGAGCCAACCCCTGCCCTTGCTGGACCTCTGTGCCCAGGGCCTGCTGAGATAAACTCGGGGCTCTGAGGTAAGGGTGGGACAAGATGGAGTCAGGAGGAAGGGTCTCGCCCTTGTTGGCAACGTGGTACTGGGTTCTTTTCAGGATTTACTTGTGCACAGGTGAGTTATGGGGAAAGCGTGGGAAGGAAGGGGGAGGAGAGTAGGAGGAGAGTAGAAGGAACCAAGGCAGCCCTAGTGCTACATAATCAAAGCTATAAAAGTTTGCTACAAACTTGAATAAACGGAGCTACTTACCATCGTATGCCTCCCTCCTCATTCATTGCCCACGAGATCAGGCCTTTGCTAGACAAAGGCCTGGGAGTTTGGGGTAACAGGGATCCCTAACAGGTCTCAAGTCCAGTTTGAATTCTTGTAAGACCTCAAAAAAGATTTTAAAAATCAAGTAAAAAAGGTAGAAAATAATATGAAAAAGAAATGAGAGCTATTCAAAAAAATTGTGGGGGAAAAAGAGTTAAGAGATTGATAAGACAAATGCATACACACACACACACACACACACACACACACACACACAAACTGAAGAAAATAACACTATAAAACAGAATAGGCCAAGTGACAAAAGAGACACAGAAATTCACTGGAGTACTCCTCAAAAGTAAAATTGGCAATATGAAAAAATGGAGAAAAATTCGCTGAAGAAAAGAACTCCTCAAAAAAGTAGAATTAGCCAAATAGAAAGGGTGATGCAAAATTGTGCTGAAGAAAATAATTCCCTAAAAAATAGAATTGGGTAAAAGGAAGCTAATGATTCCATGAGTCATCAATAAACAATGAAACAAAATCAAGAGAATGAAAAAATAAAAAGGAATATAAAATATCTCGTTGGAAAAACAAGTATCCTAGGAAATAGATGAAGAAAAAATTAAGAATTATTGGAATACCTTAAAGCCATGATTCAAAAATAGGTTAGACATTACCCTTCAAGAAATTATTAAGGGAAACTGCCTGATATTCTAGAACCAGAGGGTGCAATAAAAATTGAAAGAATTCACCAATTACTTCCTGAAAGAGATCTCAAAATGACTACTCCCAGGAAAAAATTATGACCAAATTACAGAATTCTTAAGTCAAGGAGATTATATCATTATAAGAACCCAAAAAGAAACAATTCAAATATCTTGGAGCCACAAATAAGATAACCTAAGATTTAGCAGCTTTTACATTAACAGATTGAGAGGTCTTAGAATATAATATTCAGGATGGCAAAGGAGCTAAGATTACAACCAGGAATCACCTTCAAGTGAAACTTAGTATAATCCTTCAGTGGAAAAGATGGATAATCAATGAAATTGAGTACTTTCCTGCACTACTGATGAAAAGACCAAAGCTGAATAAAAATTTGGTTTACAAAAGAAGACTCAAAATAAATATATAATTAAGAAAGATAAATCATAAAGGGCACAATAAAGTTAAATTGTTTATATTCCTACATGGGAAGATGATACTTGTAACTCCTAAGCATTTTCTCATTATGAGGGCAGTTAAAATAAGTATATAGACAGAGGGTATGCTTGTGAGTTGATTGTGATGGGATGATATCTAAATTTAAAAAAAATATAAAATTAAGTGGAGATAAAGAGGAATGTACTGAAAGAAGGGGAGAGGGAGGGATATAATGGGGTCAATTATCTCATCTAAAAGAAATGTGAAAGAGCTTTTAGAGTGGAGGGGAAGTTTGATGAGGTGGAGGAAAACACAAATCTTATTCTCATTAATTGAATTGGCTCAAAGTGGGAATAATATACACATTCATTTGAGTGTAAAAATCTAGGAAAGTAGGAGAGAAAGGAGATAAGAGAAGGGGGTGGCTAATAGAAAGAAGAGACAATTTGGAGCAATGGTAGTCAGAAGCAAAATATTTTTGAGAATGGACAAGGTGAAAGGAGAGAGATTAGATAGATGGGGAAATAGGATGAATATAAATACATAGTAATCATAACTGAAAAATATACAGCATGTTTTTCTCATAAATGTCTCATTCCTAAACTATATAGAGAACTGATTCAAATTTATAAAAAAATAATAATCAATAATTAATAAATTAACAGATAAATAAAAATTAATTCCCCAAATGTTAAATGGTCAAAAATATGAATAGGCAGTTTTCAGATAAACTAATCAGAGCTATAGTCATATAAAAATGCTATAAATCACTATAGATTAGAGAAGTCCCAATTAAAAATAAAACTTTGTGTTACCATCCCACCCCTATCAGATTTGCTAATAAGACAGAAAAGGAAAATGACAAATGTTGGCAGGGAGGTGGGACAATTGAGATATAAATACATTGTTGGGGGAGTTGTTAAGTGATTCAGCCATTCTGGAGAGCAATTTGAGATGATGCCCAAGGGGCTATTATCCCTGCATATATATCCTTTGAGGTAATAATATCACTATACATCCAATGAGAGGGGAAACAAAAACAAAAGGAAAAGAACCTATAACTACAAAGATATAGCAGCTCTTAAAGTAGTGTCAAGAAAATGGAGATTTACAGAGAAATGAGAAAATGGAGATTTATGCTCATCAATTGAGGAATGGCTGAGCAAGTTGTGATACATGATTGTGATGGAATACTATTGTACCATAAGAAATGATGAGAACAATAATCTCAGAAAAAAAACGAGGAAAGACTTAGATGCAAAGTGAAATAAACAGAACCAGAA
>JAQQSZ010019359.1:0-10380 GCA_028646595.1 Phalanger gymnotis
CTATGGACGATTGCTCAAGTAGATAAAACCACGGTTTTTGTTTGTTCGTTTTTATAGCTCAATCAAACTGTTGGGATGTGAGGTCATCTGTAGGCTCATGGAAGGGATCTTGGGGAAAGCTCCTGTAGTGCACACAACAGGCATGAGATGTTCCTGGTGCCCTTACCATATGACTTCTATTTCCTCTGCTGACTACCCATGAAGAGGATTATTCTGAAGTTGTTGCCGATGAATGTTACGTGCAGGTAATTATGGGCAACGGTTTAGTCTATGATGATGCTTTGGCTTCAGTACAGTTTACTGGTTGACACGCCATTTCGAGGTCTGTATTTGTAGCACGGGGATTTGGCAGCTGTCCGTCCACGAAAGACATCATGCTTCTGATGGATGATTCCAGCCACTAGGTCACGTCTTGCTAGGCGCTTGGCAGGAGTTCAGATTTTGCCTCCTGTTCTGATGTGTTACACAGTTTTTGCCATTTGTTTGCAGAATCTGCATTGATCAGTAATTCAAGACTTCTGAAAGATAGCTTTTCTGTAATTTCTGGTAGCAAATACCTGGTCTTGAATTGCCAGCATAAAATGTCCTCCTTCCTTCCCTGTATCCATAAACAAATTGGCATTCCTCAGGCATTGTTCGATGCTGTTATGTCAACATATTATTGGCTGAGTTCATGTGGATGTCACCCATGGAGGGCCTCTGGCTTCTACTCTGGGATCTAGGCTGCTTCTTAGGCTTTGTCTGAAGATAAAAACATTTGGCTTATATTCGAGAAAAAACCAATGGTGTGCTCCTGTAGTCAGACTTTACCATTGCTTGGTAAGTGATGTCACCTTATTCTAGAAGTATTCTTGTAGGTAGGCTTTGTTATGATTTACTTGTTTCTCATGTACTTTGGGAATGCCTATCACCTGTCTTCTTTTCTGATCTCAAAGTGCTCATGTCTCTACAATTGCCTTGGAGTTATGAGGTCTATGGGGTTTTTTAAAACTGTGTTCACATTTTTATTAGATTACTTTGTAAATCCATTTTATAATTCTGAAAAGTATACATTAAGGCTACTCTTGCATAGTCATTCATTGTTTTGAATGTGTTCTCCCCACTGAGCTTTGACTTCAGGATGCCAGTACGTTTCTTAATGTATTTGGCTACAAGTTTGTCCTTTGATAGCTTTATGCTTGATGTGTCTTGCCTAGAGGAGACCAATGTATTTGTAAGTGTTGCTTTCATCCATTGTTTTCGGTTTGAACTGATTCAGGTTCCCGTTCTTCAGTCTAGTTTTTGGTAGACATTAAGAATTGTATACTTCCTGAGCATGAATGACATTTTGTTATCATGAGAGAACAATTCTATGGAATGAAGAAACTGCTTAATATGTTTGTTTGTGGAACCATTTCACTTGATGGCATCCATATACATCAAATCGTTAAGATTTTTTTTTTGGTTTGGCTCTCTCTTTAATTTGGAAGCTGTACTTAGTTCTCATTAGGATAGATGATATATTTAAGATTATATAAATAAATCATATATGGCTTAAAGTGTCTCCTGAAAAATACCATGTTTTATATTATTTATTCTCAACATGGTGTTGGTGATGTTTTAAATAGAGATCCTTTCTCCACATAGATATCAAATACACTAGTGTTCTCACTATGCTTTGATTTGTTTTATGTATTTTGTAGTATGTGAACAAGTTATGAGTGCAAAAGTGAATTAAAGACTTTGAGATAATAAGTGCAATATGGATGTTATGGAACCGTAAGCCTTTTTCTCTGATGTCCAAATTGATAATAAGCGGCTTTTCCCGCTGCTTGGACATTTTGGTTCATCTCTTTTTTTGTTCTCCCTCAATATGTATTTATAGGTTTCATGAGTGGTATAAGCTGTGAATGCTTTGTATTAAATACATAAACACACGATTGGCCTATATATGGAAGAATCACTAGCATTCTGTTCTTTTGGTGATACATATGAGATGCCTTCTTTAAAAATGGTGGGACCAAGCTTGCTGCTAAGAAGCTGTCAATGTGCTTTGCTAGTAATTTCTCCAGCCAGTACTGAGAAGGATTTGAGCCTATAAATATGAATCTTATCAAGCCCTGGCACCTTCTTGTTTTGTAGAGAAGTACAATTCTTGCCACTTCCCTTGATGAGACTGTTACTGCCATTCATTCATCATTTTATCAGTGCACCAATTTTCTGTTTTGTGTTTGATTTTGTTCTTTGTCCTGCTTTGTCTCCTTGTATGACATTAACCTGTAACGTCCGATATACTTTTTATTCCATTCCATGTGTTTCTTTTTTGTTACTTTTAGTTGGGTCGTAGAACGTTGATGGGATACACCACCTGCATATCGATATAATCTTCCAATGCCTTTTGCAGATCTCCAATAGCTCCCCAAGCATCTTCTGCTTCGATGGTATTTGATGCCTGTCCATAAGAGTGTAGATTGACAGCATCAGCTTTCCTTCAATAGTTCGTACTGTTTCCTTAGCTCCCTAGTTTTGTGCATGCCCTAAAATGTTTTGTTTTTCTTTTATATCAAATATTTTGAGAGTACGTTAATTTATGGGAATAACAAATGGCAGGATTTAAAAATATCTTGTTTTGGTATACATAGTGACCTGTGAGTTGGGTTCATGCCATTGAACCCCAAAAAGGCTTTTGGCGCTCTTATCTTTGTTGTGCCTGTTCCCAGAGGCTGTATTAAGTGAAGATTTTCAATGACATCAGGTTCTTTAGCTTTTCCCTCTTCGTATTGTAGTAATTTCTTAATTTCATCTCTTATTTTATTTACTCTCGATTCAAGGATGAATTTGTCTTCTCTTTGCCTGGCCCTGGTTAGTAGTACATGACACTGAGGGTACCATTGACAAAAATCAGACCTCGCCTAGGACTGATCTGATCTAATCCCAGGGTTTTTGATGACATAGTTACTGGCATATGATACAAGTGTTGTGTCTTCAGTACATTTCATACTACTCATGGTCTCCCCACCGTATTGGGGAGTGCCTTTGACACAGAAGTGTTTCCAGCCTGTGAGGCATGCGCTTTTTCATTTGTTTCATGATATCTTTCTCTCTCTCTGTCTCTGTCTGTCTCTTCCCCTCTTCTCTCTCTCTGTATGTCTGTCTCTCTGTCTGTCAGTCTCTCTCCCCTCCTCCCTCCCTCCTCTCTCTCTCTCCCCCTCTCCAGAACATGAAGGGGCACCACTTGCCCTGCTGTTCTCCATGCTGAGCTGACCATCACATCAGTTTCAAGTGGGGACAGCCTGCAATCCCCTGCTATCCTATCTATTTTCTCTTACTGTTAGGAACAGTTACACCACACTAACAGGGTGCTGACCCACTTGATGGTCTTCCCAGGGTTCCTACTAGCCCTTGACAGCCACTCAAACGTTCTCAGGGCACTGTAAGTTCCCACCTGTACAACATCCTGGCTGTCATTGCCTTACTTTACTGTTATCCCTCCCTCACCCCACCCTATGCTAGTTTGGACTTTGAGGAGGTTCTTATTGTTATTACTATTACAGTTCTTATTTAAATGTCATTCAGTGGACTTCTGATAGAAGCAGTCTGGGGGAAAGTTACTATCCTGTAATTTTTCCTTTATTTTTGTTAGTGATCTGTTGAGCACAGTGAATAAAATAGCTGAATAAAAGCATGGGAATGTAAGCTTCTCTAGACTCACTGGGAACAATCCCAGGAGCAGAGGATAATGGGGGTGATATGTTCTTGAACCTCTTCCCATATATTTGAGATTTTTTCTTCTAGGACTCCATGTTTAGAGAGCTTCTCATTCCGTGTTGTTTGGAGTTCGTAAGCACTTAGTCGGGTGAAAACAGTGACGTACCTTTGTGAAGGTCAGCGTTAAATCCTGGTGATGGTGGGTGATCACTTTGGCTGGAATGATGGTCCACTTTCAGTCCAGTTTAGTTGTTGAATTCTCAAGGGGATTTGTACCTATAGGATGGACACTTGTGATCTATTAGGTTGTGAAAGAGAGAGAACAACTAGTAAAGGATTGTGGCCACTTGTGCGTTTCTGTGTATTTGGTAGCCGTTAAATTTGTGTAACCTGCAGCAATTATTATTATTAATAATATTATTGTTAATTATGTTTAATTATAACTAATAATAACAATAGTTACAGCACTACTTTTGTTGTAGCAAAAAGTAAACAAAGTGGGTCCCTACAGTTTGGAGAATAGCTGAACCAGTTCTGGTTCTTTCAGGGGATTGGACTGGAAACTCTCTGAGGTGCCTCCCCCTCTAAATCCTAGGAAAGTGCCTTGGGTTCAGAAGAAAATGCTGGAGCAACAACTCCTCAAATGACTGCTTAACAGACAGGGACTCTCCTCCATCCCCCCCACCCCACTTGTATCTTGGAGTTTTGGTCTAATTGCCTCTTTTAATTGAAATTTTATTACATTTTCCAATTAACAAACACTTGTTTTCTCTCTCCTCCACTTCCTTATCCCCTGCCAAAATGAAAGAATGCAAAAAAAAGAAAAGAAAAAAAGGAAACCCTCCCAACAAATATGCATTGTCAAGCAAAAATAACTCCCACATTTGCCATGTCCAGAAACTATTTTTCACTTTGCATTTTAAAATGCAAATGCAAACCATCACCTCTCTGACAGGTGAGTAGTCTGCTTCATCTCCAGTCCCCTGGAATCATGGCTTTTCATTACATGATGAGAGTCCTTAAGGCTTTCAAAATTGTTTTTATTCATAGCATTGTTGGTATTATATAAATTATATTAAACTCTGCATCAATTGATAGAGGTCTTCCTGCTTTCCTCTGAAACTGTCCATCTTGTCATTTCTTATAGTACTATATTACATTTCCATAACACAATCTGTGTAGCCATTCCCCAGAAAGTGAACACTCCCTTAGTTTCCAGGGCTTTTTGCTACTATGAAAAGAACTGTTACAAAAAGTGTGTGTGTGTGTGTGTGTGTGTGTGTGTGTGTGTGTGTGTGTGTGTGGTGGAGCCAAGATGGCACTGTGAAAGGAGGGAACTACTGGAACTCTCTCACAAAATCTGTCAGATACATCTAAAAAAGTGAACATGAGCAGATTTGAGTTAAAAACCACTAGTAGACTGAGAGGGGCAGGAGCACCAGGCATGCAGAATGGCACCAGACCGCACCAACCAGGAACAGCAGAGGAACCCAGCCAGCACACCAGTCTGGGAGGGCACTGGGTGAGTGAAACATTGGAACAGGAGCAGGCCCAGGGCAGAATTACTGTCTACAGTGGCAATTGAGCCCTAGGCCTCTTAGCCCAGGACGGAAGTCTGTCGGAGTTACAGGAGACACCAGCATAGATCCTGTGGCTGCAGGAGCAGCTACCCCAGAGGCCTTCAGCTCACAGTCTAAAGGTTTGAAACTCACCTTCTTGAACTTCTGGGAGTCATAATGGCCAGGTAAAATGGCTCTCCCTCCCTTCCTTGAATAAACCCAGAGAATACACCCTCAGGAGAAACAGAGGAGCCAGAAGTGGGGCTTCAGTAGCCTTTTAGTGAGAGAAGTTGGGGAGAGGGCCCTTCTTGTGGTGGCAGAAGGAGACTAGTGCAGGAAGAGAGGTGTCCCAGCAGGCCCCACCTCAGCAGAACAATGAGAGTTTCTGAGCCCCGGGCAGGTGGAGCTAGCAAAAAGCTAAAGACCATTGATTCCTATTATGGAGACAAGGAAGATAAAAATGCCAATTCAGAAGAGGACAGCATGGACACCATACCCACATCTGAAACTTCAAAAAGGAATGTGAACTGATCTCCAGACCAAAAAGCATTCCTGGAAGAACTCAAGGAGGAAAAACCAAATTAGAGAGGTAAAAGAAAAAATGGAAAAAAAATCACTGATGAAAACAAATCTTTAAAAAGTAAAATTGGTGAAATAGTTAAAGAGATTCAGAATATAAATGGAGAAAATGTCTCACTGAAAAGTAAAATCAACCAAGTGGAAAAAGAGATAGAGAAGCTAAAAGAAGAAAACAATACATTAAAAATTAGAATTGGGCAAGTAGAAGCTACTGAGTCTATGAGACATCAAGAATCAGTCAAAATCTAAAGACTGAAAAAATAGAAGAAAACATGAATTATCTTATTGGAAAAACAACTGACCTGGAAAATAGATCCAGGAGAGACAATCTAAGGATTATTGGCCTACCGGAAAGCCACGATGAAAAAAAGAGCGTGGACAGTATCTTCCAAGAAATCATCCAGGGTAACTGCCCTGCCGTGCTGGTACCAGAGGGTAAAATAGTCATCGAAAGAATCCACTGATCACCCCCTGAAAGAGATCCCAAATTGAAAACTCCAAGAAATATCATAGCCAAATTCCAGAAGTATCATATCAAGGAGAAAATACTGCAAACAGCCAGAAAGAAAGAATTCAAATATTGTGGAACTATAGTCAGGATCAGGCAGGATCTTTCAGCTTCTACATTAAATGACAGGAGAAATTGGAATATGATATTCTGAAAGGCAAAGGAGCTTAGACTACAACCAAGGATCAACTACCCAGCAAAATTGAGCATAATTTTTCAGGCAAGGAGATGGACATTCAATGAAATAAAGGAATTCCCGTCCTTCCTCATGAAAAGATCAGAGCTCAATGGAAAATTTGATCTTCAAATACAAAACTCAAGAGAGACATAAAAAGGTAAACAGGGAGGGGAAAAAAGTCTTGCTATTCAATAAGGACAAAATGTTTACATCCTTATATAGGATTATATATATATATATGTATATATATATATATGTATGTATGTATACATATATGTCAATCTTGAGAATAGTACAGTTATTATGACAATTGAAAGGAATATGCATAGACTTTGGTGTCAGTATAAAATAGCTGATATAATGATAAAAAAACATAAGATATAAAGGGAGAGTTCTGAGAGAAGAGGTAAGAATGTAGTAGCAAAGGGTAAATTACATCACATGAAGAGGCACAAAAACATTATAGTAGAGGGAAAGAAGGGAGGGAGAAGAGCAGTATTTGAGCTTTACTCTCGTTGGATTTGGTTCAAGAAAGGAATAGCATACTCTGATAAGTACAGAAATCAAACTTGTCCTACAGGCTGTAGGAGGGGAAAGGGGAAAGAAAATGGAGGGGGTGGTCAGAAGGAAGAGAAGTAGCAAGGGTAGGTAAGATAAGGGAGGGGAATCAAAGGGGAGGGTAAACTGAGGAAGGTGGTGGTCAAAAGCAAAACTCTTTTGAGGAGTAGAAGGGAGAAATAAAAGCATAAATGGGGGGAAATAGGGTGGAGAAAGACACAGATAGTAATCATAACTGTGAATGTGAATGGGATGAACTCTCCTATAAAAAGGAAGCAGATGGCAGAATGGATTAAAAACCATAATCCTACAATATGTTGTCTACAAGAAACACATTTGAAACAGGGGGATATACACAGGATAAAGATAAAAGCCTGGAGTAGAGTATACCGTGCTCCAGCTAAAGTAAAAAAAGCAGTGGTAGCAATCCTAATCTTAGACAAAGCAAAAGCAAAGATAGATCTAATTGAAAGAGATAAGGAAGGATGCTATATGCTGCTAAAAGTCACCATAGACAATGAAGCAATATCATTATTTAACATATATGCACCAAGTGGTATAGCATACAAATTCTTAGAGGAGAAGTTAAGAGAGTTACAGGAAGAAATAGACAGAAAACATTATATTAGTGGGGCACCTCAAGCTCCCCTTCTCTGAATTTGATAAATCTAACCCCAAAATAAACAAGAAACAAGTTAAGGAGGTGAATAGAATTTTAGAAAAGGCAGATATGATGGACCTCTGGAGAAAACTGAATGGGGATAAAAAGGAATATACTTTTTTCCTCAGCAGTGCATGGCACATACTCAAAAATTGACCATGTACTAGGGCATAAAAACCTTACAATCCAGCATAGAAAGGCAGAAGTACTCAAAGCATCCTTTTCAGATTATGATGCAATAAAATTATTTGGTTTTTTATTAAGATTTTTTTTATTTTTGGTTTACAACATTCAGTTCTGCATGATTTTGAATTCCAGATTTTATCCCCCCGCGCCCCCCGCCCAAGGCGGCATGGAATCCGATATATCTTCTACATATAACTTCGCATTGATCTTTTTTACACAATAGTCAAGTTGTAAAGAAGAATTATGACCAATGGAATGAATCATGAGAAAGAAGAAACAAAACCAAAAAAAAAAAACCCAAGAACAAAAACAAAAGAGAAAAAAAGAGAGAGAAAAAGGAGAGTTAACAGTTTGCCTCAATCTGCATTCAGTCTCCATAGTTCTTTCTCTGGATGTAGATAGCTCTCTCCCTCATGAGTCCTTTGGAGTTGTCTTTGAACCTTGTATTGTTGAGAAGAGCTAAGTCTATGAAGGTTAGTCATCATAGAATCCATATATCTGTGGTTATGTATAATGTTCTCCTAGTTCTGCTCCACTCACTCAGCATTATATCGTGTAGGTATATAACCTGGAAAATCAGGTTATTATGAAGTCTATATCTTCCCATTTCATATAGCACAATAGTATTCCATTACATTCATATACCACAACTTGTTCAGCCATTCCCCAATTGGTGGGCATCCCCTCGATTTCCAATTCTTTGCTACTACAGAAAGAGCCGCTATAAATATTTTTGTACATATGAGTCCTTTTCCCACTTGTGTGATCTCTTTGGGATACCACCCTAGAAGTGGTATTGCAAGGGTATGAAAATTTTTATAGTCCTTTGGGCATAATTCCAAATTGCTCTCCAGAATGGCTGGATCAGTACACAACTCCACCAGCAATGTAACAGTGTTCCACTTTTCCCACATCCTCTGCAGCATTTATAATTTTCCTCCTTTGTCTTGCTAGCCAATCTGGCAGGAGAGATGTGGTACCTATGAGTTGTTTTGATTTGCATTTCTCTAATCAGTAGTGATTTAGAGCATTTTTTCTTCATATGCCTATAGATATCTTTAATTTCTTCCTCTGAAAACTGTCTGTTCATATCCTTTGACCATTTCTCAATTGGGGAATGACTTGTATTCCTACAAATTTGATTCAGTTCCCTGTATATTTTAGAGATGAGTCCTTTATCAGAGACAATAGTTGTAAAGATTTTCTCCCAATTTTCTGCTTCCCTCCTAATCTTTGTTGTATATAAGCTAGATGCATTCCCAATAAGATCAGGGGTGAAACAAGGATGTCCATTATCACCCCCATTAGTCAATTTGGTACTAGAAATGTTAGCTTTAGCAATAAGAGAAGAAAAAGAAATTGAAGGAATTAGAATAGGCAAAGAAGCTAAATTATCACTTTTTGCAGATGATATGATGATTTACTTAGAGAATCAAGTAAAAATCTACTTGAAATAATAAACAACTTTAGAAAAGTTGCAGGATATAAAATAAACCCACATAAATTCTCGGCATTCTTATACATTACTAACAAAGCCCAACAGCAAGAGATAGAGAAATTCCATTTAAAGTTACTGTAGACACTATAAAATATTTGAGAGTCTCCCTGCCAAGACAAACCCAGGGCCTGTATGAACTTAATTACAAAACACTTTTCACGCAAATAAAGTCATACCTAACTAAATGGGAAAACACCAGTTGCTTGTGGATAGGCTGAGCTAATATAATAAAATGATAATTTTACCTAAATTAATTTACTTATTCAGTACCATAACAATCGAAATACCAAAAATTATTTTACAGAACTGGATAGAATAATAACAAAATTCATCTGGAAGAACAAGAGGTCCAGAATATCTAAGGAATTAATGAAAAGAAATGCTAGGGAAGGTGGCCTAGCCATGCCAGATATTAAACTGTACTATAAAGCAACAGTCATCAAAACTACTTGGTACTGACTAAGAAACAGAGTGGTGGATCAATGGAATAGGTTAGATATGCAAGACACAGTACTCAATGACTATAGCAATCTACTCTTTGATAAAACCAAAGAATCCAACTTCTGGGCCAAGAATTCACTATTTCACAAAAACTTCTGGGAAAATTGGAAAATGGTAGGACAGAAACTGGATATAGACCAATATCTTATACCGTATACCAAAATAAAGTCAAAATGGGTTCATAATTTAGGAATAAAGGCTGATGCTATAAGCAATTTGGGAGAGCAAGGAATAGTTTACCTATCAGATTTATGGAAAAGCAAAGAATTCATGACACAACAAGAGATAGAGAGCATTACAAAATGCAAAATGGATAATTTTGATTACATTAAATTTAAACGTTTTGTATAAAAAAGCAAATGCAACAAAGATTAGGAAGGAAGCAGAAAATTGGGAGAAAATCTTTACAACCAGTGTCTCTGATAAAGGTCTCATCTCTAAAATATACAGGGAACTGAACCAAAT
>JAQQSZ010019360.1:0-10380 GCA_028646595.1 Phalanger gymnotis
GAGTATGTGACCTTGCCTTTATGTTAGTCCATATTTTTCTAAATGAAGCAAATAAAGTAATAAGTGACATGCTTATCAAGTCTGCAGATACCAAAAAGTTGGGAGGGGTAACTCATATGTTTTATTACAATTGAGATCCAAAAATATTTTTGTTTTGTCTCATTTTAATGTAACATTTGAAATAATTTTATTATATCAATGCAGGTACATGTCTATATTAATATACAATTTTAGCTGTTACATATGTAGACATATATGTAGTATACACATATATAAATATATACATCCGTGTATACACATATATGTAATATATACATTTATATAATGCATATATATCTTATACTATGAATGAATGAATGAACGAGTGAAAAAATGATTAAGCCTTAACTATGTGCTAGGCACCATACTAAAGACTAAGCAAGCTATTAATGCTAAGCACCTACACCTAAGCAAGGATTCAAGCAAGCAAGGGAATCTTTGTGCTCAAGAAGTTTATATTCTTATGAAAAGATCTCGACAGTTTAAAGTATTGGTCCAAATGAGATAGATTAAAGCTTAATAGAGGTAAATACAAAGCCTCCATTTGTGTTCCAAAATTCAACTCCCAAGTGTAAAGTGATGGAGCTGTGACTAGATAATCGTTTCCCTGAAAAAAGTTATGGAACTTTAAGATGTTTTCAAGCTCAGTACAAGTCAACAGGGTAATATCCCAACCAAAAAGGTACTCCATTAAAGGAGTTATTGTGTGAATTGAATCAACAAGCATTTAATAAGTACCTCTTATACAACAGGCATTGTGCTAAGCAAGGGGCATACAAACAAAAATAATAGCAATAATAAGTCTATTCTCAAGGTGCTCCCAAACTGATGGAAAATGCAACACATAAATAACTAGATACTAACAAAATGTACACATGATAAGTTGGAGAAAATCCCAGAGAATTATTGATAAGCAATAGAATTCTCAGAAAAGAGTGACCATGATGGTGAAGGATCTCTAGTTCATGCTAAATGAAGACAGGTTGAAAGAAATAGAGATGTTTGGCCTGGAGAAAAGACAATTAAGGGCTCAATGAGGTGCAGTCATGAGGAAGAGGAACACGGATGTCATGCTTCTCCCCAAAGAAAATTTGAGCCATAAATTTGAGCATTCTAAGTTTCAGAGAAGAAGATTTGGGCTTTAATATAAGGTGAATCTTTTTAACAGTTGCATTAATCTAAATGTGGTTCTAGATGCCTTAAAAGATAGTAGGCTCTCCCTCACTGGAGGTCTTCAAATATGAGTTGGATGATGACTTATTGGAAATGTTGGTATTTTGTTGAAGAGATTTTTGCTCATATATGGGTTTGTGTGGATGGCTTCTGAGATGCCTCCCACCTCTTAAGTTCTTTGATTCAGTACATAGCTTTATTTTTACTGTCTTCTTCACTGGACTTTCCAGAGAATCAAAGGAGATAATGAATGTGAACATATTCGCTAACTTAGTAGACACCATATAAATCAACTAGTGGTAGCCATGTGTTTCACCAGTCCCTGACTTTGAGGTGCTTACAAGCTAAAAAACAAAAACTCATATAAACATATACTCCTCTTGATCAGCAAGAACACTATTAAGAAAAAGAAACCATTTTAAACTATGTAACTGGAGAGTGGTTCCAAGATAAGTAAAGGCTGTGCTAAAACTCTCTGGAATCAAAGTTTTCATTTCTGTTATTTCTGCCGCATGACCCTAGGGCCTCCTCCATTCTCTCTCGATCTTTTTTTTTTAAAATTCATTTACTTATTTATTTGTTAGCCTTCTTTTTTTTTGGTTTTGAGTTCCAAATTCTCTCCTTCTCTTCTTCCTGCTCTTTCCCCACCCACTGAGAATGAAAGCAATATATCCAGCTATACATGTGAAATCATGCAAAATTGATTTCCTTATTAGCCATATCACAAAAACCCAAAGGATAATAAAGTAAGAAAGTTATACTTCAATTTGCACTCAGAGTTCATCAATTCTCTCTCTCTGGTGGTGGATAACATTTTGATGAGAGCAACTAAGTCTTTCACAGTTGATCAACATTGCCATATTGCTGTTACTGTGTACAATGATCTGGTTCTGCTCAGTTCACTTTGCCTCAGTTCATATAGGTCTTTACATGGTTTTTCTGAAACCATCCCCATATCATTTCTTATTGCATAATATTATTCCATCAAAATTATAAGCCACAACCTGTTCAGTCATTCCCGAACTGATTGGCATCCTCTCAATTTCTGATCGTTTGTTACCACAAAAAGAACTGTTATAAATATTGTGGTAAATGCAGGTCCCTTTTCCCTCTGAAGGATTATATTCAGTGTAGTTTGCTTGTAATCTTAGCTTCTTTGCCTTTTGGAACATCATATTGCAAACCCTCTGCTCTTTTAATGTGGAAGCTGCTAAATCTTGTTTAATCCTGACTATGGCTCCATGATATTTGAATTGTTTCTTTTTGGATCCTTGTAATAGTTTCTTCTTGACATGAGATCACTAGAAACTAGCTATAATATTCCTGGGAGTTTTCATTTTGGGATAGCTTTCAGAAGGTGATCAGTGAAGTCTTTCGATTTCTGTTTTACCCTCTGAATCTAAGATATCAGGCCAGATTTCTTTATAATTTCTTGAAATATGATGCTTGAGCCCTTTTTTTAATCAAGGCTTTCAGGAAATCCAATTATTCTTAAATGATTTCCTTATCTATTTTCCAGGTCAGTTGATTTTCTAATGAGATATTTCACATTTTCTTCTATTTTTCATTATTTTTGTTTCGTTTTATTATTTCTTGGTATTTCATGAAGTCATTATCTTCTACTTCCCAATTCTAATTTAAAAAAAAATTATTTTCCTCACTTAGTGTTTGTATCTCTTTTTTCAATTTGGCCTATTCTGCTTTTTAAGAAATTCTTTTCTTTAGTGAATTTTTGTGCCTCATTTATCATTATCGGGCAATTCTGTTTTTTAAGGTGTTATTTTCTTCAGTACTTGTGTGCCTCTTTTTACCAAGCTGTTAAATTTCTTTTAATAATTTTCTTGCATCACTCTTTTTCCTGTTTTTCCTTCACTACTCCTCCCCGCTCTTACTCTGTTCCAAGAACAGAGCTTGTATCCAATAAGAATTTTCTTTGAGGTTTTGCTTTATAACTATTTTCACATTGTTATCTTCTGATGAGTTAATGTCTTGATCTTCCCTACTACTATAATAACTTTTTTCTGGTCAAGTTCTTTTTTGTTGTTTGCTCATTTTTTTTTTTTTTACCAATTTCTTAACTTTGAATTTTATGTTAAAGTTGGACTCTGCACCCTTGGGGGTATGGAACGGTGTCTCAAATGGCAGGCTTTTTGGGGTGACTTTTTTCAGAGGTAGTTTTGGGGGTCTGCTTGTTTTTAGTGCTTTCAAGGGGTTTGATCCGAAGAGAGATATGGTGTGGTCTATACTCAAGAAGGGCTCCTGCTCCCCTACAACCAGAAATGCTAATGTCCGTCTCTGCCTTGGAACTTTGGCCAGGGTCCTTGCTCCCTTGAGACTGAACAAAAGCATTTCCCTTCATTCTGGAACTATGATCCAGAACTTTGTATGGGTAATAGAGTTGCCAGCTAGCCTCAGCTGTACCTAGTGCCAGTTCAAGGTCCCTTGTAATCTCTTTCTGATCAATACTCTGACTCCCTTACCATTTTTGGGCTGAGAGTTCCTGAAGCTGTTGGTGATACTCTTCCCATCACCTCCAAGGCCAGGAGCTGTTGCTGCTGCTGCTGCTGAGTGCACTCCTGTCTGGCTCTTATCTCACTGTCACAGACTTCTGCCAACCTCTTAAGTTGTGCTAGGCTAGAATAATGTCCCTCCCTGATCTTTTGTTGGCCATGACACTCTAAAATTTGATTTGAGGCATTAATTTAAAGTTATTTGGAGGGAAATGTCAGGAGAGTTCAGCTGGGTTGCTGCCTTCCCTCTGTCCTCTTGGCTCTGCCTCTCATATCCTCCATTTCCCTATTCTGAAATAAAAGGAGAATATAATGAAACAATGGCTTGCAGACCAATATACTTCATTTCTGAAAACAACCTAGTGATTGGTGTTTCCTAGCAATGAGAAAATGACTAAATGAGCAAAATCTCAAAGTAACC
Source organism: Phalanger gymnotis (assembly GCA_028646595.1). Lineage (NCBI taxonomy): Eukaryota > Metazoa > Chordata > Mammalia > Diprotodontia > Phalangeridae > Phalanger > Phalanger gymnotis. The sequence goes on from JAQQSZ010019360.1 coordinate 4,144, forward strand.
AATGCTTAAATGTCTTTCTTAAATGTAATTGACTTGAATATCTTGAAAACAATGACAATGAAATATTAAGTTGGTTATCCTTTTGGAGGTCATCAACCCCAGCCTGCTCCCATTCATCCCCCAAAGTTCTAGATCAAAGATCCTGTGAGATTTTCCCTCGTAATTATGCTCTATCCCTAATGAAGAAATCTTACCATGCCATTTAGGCACTTTGTACATATAAAAAAGGATTCGTCAAAAACCCTGTCAAATTGCCTAAAACATTTGTCCAGTTTGACATTTTGGCCTCTCATCCTTTAGTCAGCTGCCATAGATTAGTAGTTTGAGATGAAAAAGAAGATCAAATTTCAAGTATACAGAAATAGGAAAGTGCTTTATTTACTTTTTAGTCTTTCCACAAGCTTTTTGCCAAAACCTAAAGTTCTTCTTTAAAAAATGAATGCTTTTATGATAGAATATATTCTATGTAAATTATTCTAATAAAAACTTAGACACTGCCAGATGTCATGGAGATTAATTGCTCCATAATGGATATGATGAAAGTGAAGGCTAATGTCTTCACTGGATTTTCTGTATGTAGGGTAATGTGAAAATTGGTAGAAATAGCTAATTTGGCAGGGCCTATCCTGATTTTAGGAGTGGGTGCGTCCAAACAAAGCCACAGATTCATGAAATCATGAAGAGACTCAGATTAAAGACTTCATGTAATGTTGGCACTGGAAGACACTTTTGGGAACAGATAGAGCATTTCTCTCATTCTACTGATGAGAAAACTGAGGTTCATAGAGTTTAAATGACTACTTCAAAGTCATGTGGTTTCTAAGTAGAAGAATCAGGCTAGTATGACACTAATGCCAGTGTACTTACCTCAAAAGTTAACATGTCCAAACCTTTAGTGCAACTTGAATCTCTTTAAAACATCCTTGACCAAATGGCCATACTGTCTCTTCTTGAGGACCTCCAGTCCTGGGAAACTTTCTTCTTCCTGAAGAAGCCTCTCCCTCTTTGGAAGCACAGTATTTTTAGAGAATTCTGTTTCCCTGAAATACTTCTCCTTGTAACTACTGACCCCACTTCTTTTCTCTGTCAAAACCACCTTGTATCTATTTTAGATATAACTATACAGTTTAATATTATCTCTGCAGGCTAGACTATAAGCTCTTCGAAGGCAAGGACTGCTTCAATTTTTATCTCTCTGCTCCCCAGAGACTGGTAGATTGTGAGCTCTTTAAAGATAGTACTGTCTTTTGTCTCTTTATATATCCCTAGCACCCAGAACTGGGCCTGTTTATGGAATGATTGATTGCTGGTACAAGGCTTTGGCATAGAGTAGATAAGAAATGCTTGTTGGTTGATAAATTGAATAATGATTCATTGTGTATCCCTAATAGAATGTAAGCTCTATGAGGACAGGGATAGTCTTTTTTTTAATACCACCAGTATTTAGCACAGTGCTTGATACGAACAAATTCTTCATGCTTTTTATTCATTCATTTGTGCTGCATTTAAATGAAGTCACAGTATGATAGTGTAATGGAGTTAATCACAAGACTTAACTATATTTAAAAGGAATAAAATAAAATATATGAAAACAACTCCTACATAGTCTGTGTGTCCTTAGCTCCATTCAAATTTAAGCAGCCCCAAACTATTCTTTGGGCACACCCAAACAATGGAGTTCTAGGAACAAGCTTGGTGTTTGTTCTAAACTCAGAATTCCCCTTCACCCTCTCCAAGTGGGAATGAACAAATGATTTCCCACCCCAATCCTGTTCTACCTACCCACCTTCTAGACTGCCAACGTCAAGTCGCTTGAAGGAACTCAGATATCTTCCTCTCTCTGGAATTTCTACTTGGTTTCTTAGTTCCACTTTAAGAAGAATAGTTCATATTTGAATAGTACTTTAATGTTTGCTCTGCATTTGACAAATATTATCCACATGTTATAGATAAGAAAACAGATTCAGAGAAATTAAGTGAGTAACCCATGGTCACATAAATAATAAATGTCAGAATTTGAATCCAGGTTTCCTCTAACTCTAGGGAAAGGGCTGTTTCTACCTTACCATGACTGCCCATGTGGGATTATTTTCTTAAGGAATTCAGAGATTGCAATGACTAGGGCAGTGCCTCGCACAAAGTACTTGTTTGGTAAATGTTAGCTTAATTTGATCAGATTAATTAGTTTTCCCCTCCCCTTAAGTACTGTAAGAAGGGATTTTGGGAACTATGGTTCTGGGGCTGACCAAATAGCTCTGATGTCTACATCGAAAGTCAATATTCCAATGTTTTCTGTGTTCTGTGTTCTGTAAAGCCTCATTAGAGATAGAGGATGCATTAAGATTTTTAAAGTTTTTGCTTTAATCTCTACTCTCTACCTATTTTTTAAAATGGAAAATAAACAAGATAGAAGTGGTAGGGTAGGATATCCATTGACTTTCAAGTTCAGAGTTCAGTTGAAATCAGGAAACATCATTTCAATTTCTAGCATCTTTTTCCTGTCTCTAAAAAGAACTAAGCCAGTGAGGTAAATGACGCCTTTCTGAGGCCATAATTAAAATTGAACTAAAATATGTTAAAGTTAAAATAATTAAAATTGAGCAAAGGTCAAAATCACTTAAATGGACAACCCATACTTCTCTTTCTTTACTGATGCCATTGATTGATGTATCTTCAAGCATTTTTCATAATTACATGGCCTTTGAAAATAATAGAAACATAATACCAACACTAATGTCTCATCAATATACATCTCAGTAGTCATAATTCTTTAGCGTGAGTGTGTTTAGGCCATTCAAATGTGTATGGCTCATTTCTTCAAGCCCTCTTCCTAATTCTTTCCCTGATTTCCTATACGATACAAAAGAAGGTCACTAATAGATTAGGGTTTTTTTAGGGATTACTTGTGTTTCCCAAGAGTTCATCAATGTGGCATTAGTGTAAAAGGCTTTAAATTCCAATTTGAAAGGCTATAATTCTAAGAAAAGAGGATATTTACATATTTCATTATCACTAGTCCAAAAATGTGTAGTGCTTTGCTGCAGTTAAAACAGCTGCAGGATTTCATTGAAGATTCAACTATATTCTTTTCTGAGATCCCTTGGGATGAAGGGTGCTTTCTTTTAACGGAAATTGCAAAATTCAAGCAGCCTTCAGCTAATTCAGGACAATAAAAGTTGTTGGGATCATAAAAATCACAGTTGTTGGTATCTGCAAACCATCTTAAAGCAACATCTTTTCCTAATTTATCTCTATTGCAAATCTCTCTGTCCTGTTTTTTCTCTTAGAAGCAAGCATGAAATACCTCATTGTTGGGAAATTCTGGAGACACTCAATGAAATAGCATTTTGAAGCTGGAGGGGATTTTAGAGACCAACAATTCCAATCCCTTTGTTTTACAGATGTGGAAATTGAGGCACACTGCCTTATCCAAGGTAATATGGTTAGTTCCTGGCAAATCTAAAACTTGGAACCAGGTCCCCTCACTCCCAATCCATTTTTATAATAATTTCAATACTTTTCCCCACAAATAGTATGGGGGACTGAGAGCAGCAGGTGTTCTTGCCAATGACATAAGATCTCATTTCAAATTTTAATAGTGTGGTGGCCAGGAAACTGGATGTGGTAATTTGTGGCATTTCCTGTCCATTTACTTTTAGCTTCTCAAAGAAACCCATAATAGCTTACACTTGCCCAGGAACTCTTAGCCAATAACCTCAAAGAAATATTTTGTCCACTTTCCATGAGAAGAGTGGTACAGGGTTGGTTGGAAAACATGCCCAAGGTCAGACATCTCATCCTTGGACCAACCAAGAAAGAGAACTTGAGATTCTTGATTCTTGACTCCTATTATCAGATCTCTAGATGACAACATACTTTCCTACCCTCTTTCCAAGAAGCCAAGTCATGTTGGGACACAAAGTGAATTCTCTTATTATTATTCATCTATAAAAAGGTTACCTTCATTAATTATTTTTTTCTTTAAAAATATCCCTTTTTGTCCCAAAGAAAAGTTTTGTAAACTATGTAGTTTGTACAGCGGAAGCCTTACAGACTATACACAGGATGTTGAGAATCAGTGCATCAGGAATTGTGGCTTCTTTCCTTTATTTTTCTGTGCTGAGTGTTATGATTCATACTTTTCTAAACCAAAGGTATGTAAAAAATGTACCTATGTGTGATGGGGCACTGATACTGTTGATGGATGTTTATTGCTCTAAACACACCCAAAATCCACTGAAGAAGAGAACCAGGCAATAAAAGGATAATTCTAAAGAACAAATAATTGTCTTTAATTAGTATAATTGAACACTGAAGACAGACCTTTTCGATTTTTAGCAACAATGGTAGCAAACTTTGAATCTGCTATTCCTCTCACTTAACTATGCAAGTCCGGAAACGTGGCAAGTGAGCTCATTAATTAAGGTAGGAATTACTTAAAATATGTACTGCAATGGATGGTAGGTTTCTTTATTTTCTTTTTGTATTGCCTCCTCTGTCAGAAAACCTCAAGGGAATAAGTTAAAACCCTTGCTTTAATGCCCCTCACTCTTTATTCTTTTTAGAGATGAATCAGGTATGTATCTTCTTCTTCCATAAAACTAAGCATAACAACTCACATTTTTTTAGCACATTGTGGCTTGTAAATAACCTTCCTTGTCCAACCCTGTGAGAAAACCAAAACATTTTCTAAAGGCTACTGCACTTCTACCTTCCTCCTTTTACTACTAGGGACACTGAAAGTAGGATTTTATAGATTATTCTAATAAGTCAAAAGATGATGTCCATCAGCTTTCAACCTCTGCGGTCCTGCAGTTGGTAGCAAACTACATACCTGCTATTTGATGTTGGTCAAGTCTCTTCACCTCCCCAGGCCTCAGTTTCCCCAACTGTAAAATGAAGGGGTTGGGTAAGATGACCTCTGACATGCTTTCTAGCTCTAGATCTGAGCTTCTTGATCTATGGTTATAGAAGTTAGACTCAAAAAGAGTCTGAGAGTGAACATGTTGTACTAGCAACTGTCTAAAACTCAAATTTCTCTAGCAAAGGGTTCTCTATCAGGCTTGGTAAATAAACTTCTTTACTCCATTGTCTGACTAAAAACAGGTACAAGCAGTCATGAGACATGCCTTGGGGGGTGTAGGCATTCCCCCTTAAGAGCACAATGCCACATTTATGACTCTGTGAGTCCACTCAGGGACTTCAGTTAGACCAGAAGCATGCATAGGTTACTTGCCTTCACAATTTCCTCTTTCCGGTGCCTATGACTTAAAAAAACCAAGGTCGGGGGAGTGAAGCACACTGAAAGCTTGCCATAACACCAGTTTGGGAAGCTATTAGTATCATTGACTTACAGGCTACCTGTGGTCTACCGAAATACACTAACACACCATGACTCACACTTTCTGCAAGTCAGGCCTCCTTGCCCAGTAGGCAGTATATGTGAACATGGGGAGGGGGAACGGAAGGAGAGAAATACTTTATAATAAGATTTTACTATATCTTAAAAACCTCAACAAGCCCCTAGGGAAGTAAGAGGGTTAGCTGTCCATTCCAGGATGGCAAGGAACAGAGAGAGGGTAAATTGATTCATCCCCAAACTAGAAGATTGAGGCTATTCCATTCCTTTAATTAGGAAAAAATGATTCCCAACTTCTCTACACTTATTTGGAGTCTGCCAGTCAACAACATTCATGGAACACCATCTGTTCATGGACAACTTTTCAGAGGCTACAATCCACTTCCTTATTAGGTACCTTCCCATCCAAGAACTGGAAGTGTGGGACACTGGACTAAGAAAACAATAAAAAGAGCCCTGAAGTAGGGGACTCAAATGCTACTTCTGCCCTTGCTGCTTACTACTATAATTTGTTGGACACTATTCTTTTTCAAATCTGTCAAATGTGGACATTGGAAAAGATGGCATTTAAGGGCCCTTGAGCCACAGCTCCCACGGCACCACAGGGAATAGAATGTTTGAAGATCTGAGTTTAATCCTGCCTTTTTCACTTCACAGTTATGTGACACTGGGCAGGTCACTTACCTTCTTTCAGACTCGGTTTTCTCATCTGAAAATGGGGATAATAGAGGGGTGGAGCCAAGATGGCGACTGGAAAGCAGTAACTGGCGTGAGTTCCCCACCAAGTCCCTCCAAAAACCTATAAAAAAATGGCTCTGAACCAATTCTAGAACTGCAGAACCCACAAAGTGGCAGAGGGAAGCAGGGCTCCAGCCCAG
>JAQQSZ010019361.1:0-10380 GCA_028646595.1 Phalanger gymnotis
AAAAAAAAAAGAAAGCTTTCTCTTCAGCTAGAGATGTGTAGATAGACATAAAAGACTCTGGGAGCCACACCACTATAGGAGAAGCCTCTTTTGCTAACTTGGCCTTTCCCAGTTCCAGAGCTGGAGCAACAATAATATCTATAATTCACACGGGTGAGTCTTGTCTTGATAATACTTGTATCTTGTCAATCCGCGCAGGCAGAGCCAGTACAGGGAGGGGTAGATGAAGTGTCCAATGGCCTCCATTCTTCCTGTCATCCAAGCTAGGTGGAGAAGACCAGCACTCAGCACTCAGCACTTGTAATTTTGATTAGAAGCTGTGCCAGAGCACTATCAGATATCTTAGTAGAAGACCTAGACATCCAAGGGATCTTCAAGATCATCTAGTCCAAATTGTGTAACAACAATGCTGCCAGCAGCTGCTGTGGAGGTATAAGGCCAATAACACCAGCACACAGGAGGGCTGCTAGCACAGATTCTTTGCTCTGCTCTTCAAAGGAAAGCAACTTTAAGGGGTTTACAATCTCACTTTAATCAAACATACATATATCATTCACTTAGTTCAGGGGGAAAAGTCAGCACCCTGAACTTTAGAGAAAACACAAACAGAAATTACAAGCAAAAATTATATAAACAGAGCAAATAACACAAATCAGCAGACAGGGCTTCTGTCTGTCTGTTCATAGCAATACATACATAGTTAACAGAGAGAAAAGCACCAACATCTGGGTTTTCACAGCCAGGGGCTCCTTAATTGCTACCCAGAGTCTCTCTTGGCCAAATCACAGGAACATTCTTCCCAACAAGTGAGTCCTAAAGCAGAATGCTAACCTAAGAGTTACTTCTTCACTACTACACTTCTTCAGGGTCAGCCGGTGTCACAACCAAGTGACTCAAACTCATGTGACTTAGGCTTTCTTGTGATTTAAGCAGATCATCAAAGACTCTTGATTCAATCAAAGGCGCTCGATTGCCTTAGTTCTGAGAAGCACTTCCAAAGAAAAAACATCAAGAAGCCCCACTTTGCTTGCCATTACAAACTGTGACCCAGGAACTTAAGTCACTTGCCCAAGGCCACTTGCTGCACAAGTAGCAAGAAGCAAAAGCCAAGATTCAAACTCAGATCCTGTCACTGCAAGGTGCTATTATTATCTCTATTTTACAAATGACAAAATTAAAGCAGACAAAAAAATTAAGTGACTTGCCTGAGGTCACATGCCTAGTAAGTATCTGAGGCCAGGTTTACTTGGTAAAGACATTGGAGTGGTTTTCCATTTCTTTCTCCAGCTCATTTTACAGATGAGGAAACTGAGGCAAACAGGGTTAAATGACTTGCCCAGGGTCGCACAGCTAGTGTCTGAGGCCAGGTTTAAGCTCAGGTCTTCCTGACTCTAGGCCTATTCTTTATAAGTCCCTATTATCACTATCACTGAAGCCCCCCATGAAGTCTAGCCCATTGATCTCTTTTGATGATCCTGGGGGTGGGGCTAGCTTTCCATTTCTTTCTAGGTTTTCCTGCAGACTCAGGGGGTATGCTGGTAAATGCTTAACAACTAGCTCTTAGGGATAAGGAATGTATTTCTGTCAGGGTTTTACATTTAATCTGCCCTATTTACACTTTCTACATCACTTTTTTAAATCTCCTGTCAGACAATCAACAAAACCAATTAATCAAGCCTGAATTTGGAGCATTTGCACTTTACCAAAGGGTAAACAATCACGCTGCAAATTTAATAACTGGCTCTCAGGAGCCAGCTCCAGCACACCTCTATTACTCAAGTTTCTCTCTCCAGTTTAGCAAAATAGGTATCCTAATCTCTTGGGATTGTAACCCTAGTCCCAAAGCCCATTGGTAGGGGATTCTATCCTCATTGGTAGAGATCAGTGCCCCCATACTCCTACATATGGGGCATGGTGGATTTGACGACAGCAGGAGAGAGCTTCCGTCTCATCTGTCTTCTCTGAGCTTTCTACAAGTCAATGAGTTTCTTCAGATTTCAGGCAATTTTCCGGCAATTTGACTTCTCGGGCTTCCGTGGTAGTCTGGCTGGCTTATGCACCACCCTACCTGCAATTCTGGCTCCAAGGTCATCATGACTTGAACTCCCAGGTCCCCTGAGGATCACCTCCAGTACCTAAAATCGGAAGTAAGCAGGAGAATGCAAGTCCCTCCCTTCTCACCTATACACACTGGACAGATAGGAATCTCTGAAAAGAGGGGCATCTAAAAAAGTGCAAACGGCTCACGCCTGTCAGTTTTAAAGACTCAGGTATCCAATCAAAGGAGGCTACCCAACCCATGTGTCAGGGTATTCCACAGCTTCCATGTTAGACAAAGTGAACATACTCATAGGCCCCTCAAGGCCAAGTTACAAGATCCTGGCATCTTGAATCAAAAGCTGGAAAGGACCTCAGAGACCTTCTAATCCAACTCCTACTCACTCATTTAACAGATGAGAGAAATGAAATTGAAGGAGGTTAATAAATTGCTCAAAGTCACATAAATAATAAATAAGGATTCAAGAAAGAATTTCAATCCAGGTTCTCTGTTTTCAGCACCAGATACCTTCCCACTGTATTTGTATAATTTGTCAGGCTTGAAGGGAAAAAAAATCTTGTCTTGAGAATTTCAGTCTTTCAGTGTCTTCTCACCTGGGTAAGATGAGGAACAAAACCTTTAGACATCTTTTCTCATGACTACTTGATTCCCTCTTTCTGACTTTTCCCTTTTCCTTTCCCTGCCTTCTTCAACCACCATGTTTTAAAAGGCCATTTCCCTAAATGTGAAGAGAAAAGGAAGACTAATTCCAGTGTTTCTATACTTTCTTGTTATTTTTTCCCATGTGCTTATATCTCATGTCCCCTACTAGATTATAAACTCATACTTCTTTAAATACCCTTGGTGCCTAGCACAGAACTTTAGCCTTGGTAGGTATTTAACACCTCCTCTTAAAACTGATAAAATTTTTAGTCATTCAACTAGAAAAATACTTGTATCTGTGGTCAAAAGTTTAGGTAATTAGTCCAAAATATATCTTGACTTTCGTGCCTTTAGGAAATACATTAGAAACCAAAGGCAGTCTCTTTCCCCAGGGAATTCATGATTTATTTGCTGGGGAGGGATAATTGTACATAAGGTTAAAAAAATCTTACAAATAACTAAAAAGAAAAAATGAACTTCAAATTATTATAGCCCAGAAGTGCTGAGGGCAGAGTTAAAAAGCCCAATTTTATGCCTAAAAAAAAAAACAAACTTTTAAAGTCCTTTGATTTTTTTTTTATTGGCTCATAAATAATTTTATTTAGCACAATGCAAATGAAATGTTGCAGAGGTTTGGCTGATTAGTAGCATTAAACTCAGACTGTTTGATGTGATTCCACAGATTAGAAGGTTCTTTTAAAAAATAAGCTCAAATGCTAATAGTAAAGATGTGCCTACACTGGCTTAGCTATTAGAAGTGGAACGTTTAAAATAATATCATACTTGTCCCTGGTTGAGTGATCCCTAAACAGAATCCTCATTTGGAATTACTGTTTCTCATACAATGTGACATTTCTCCTGTTTTAGAGAAGTCAGAGCAAAAAGTGTAGGTTGCAAAAAAGTAACTGGACATGGAAACAAAGCTAATCTGTTTAATTTTTCCCAGATGTATGAAGGTAATCTTGTAGAGAAGGCTGGAGGAAAAGAATGAAATCATAGCCCAAGCAGGGTTGGGTTGAAATTATTTATTAGGCATCAGGGACCCCAGTGCACAAAGATCTTGGAGGAATAAGAGATCTGTAATTTGGGTTTTCTCTCAGAATGATGAGGAGTTTGATCTATGACAGTCACACACTTTGTGTCCTTTTCCCTGTTTGTTACAAGGGCAACATGGACTCAGACATCGAGTTGGCAATGTCCAGTCGACGGTGCAATTTTCTGGATGCCTGACTCTACATCTAGGAATATGAAATCATTTAAAAAAAAAAAAAAACACTGCAGCAAAGTGCCCAGAGAATTTAGAAAAGGCTATGTATTCGTGAGCAATGGCATTGACAAATTGATGGCTTTTTCTTCAGGGAGTTCTATATTGAGTTTCCCAAAAATAAATGTTAAAATCTAAAAATCAGCTTTGGCTCCTACAGATGTGGTATTTGGAGCTGAATTGAGCAGCAATGGCCATTGGAGCCATGGTCCACCAAAAACATGGTTTATGTTTGTGTTTTCCTCTTACAACTTTTTTATAAGGACAGGCAATGATTGACTGGCCTAAGTCTGGTTAGGCTAGATTTCACTCAAGTGCTAAATCAATGCCACACCTCTTTGCTTTGTGTTCTCTCCCTTATCTGTTGGGTGACTGGAGAATTCTTTCTGCTCCTCCCTTCAGTTGACCTCCAGATACAGGCTGATGAGTTTTTACAGCACAATCAGACAGAGCCACTTTAGAAATGCTTGTTCTGGCTTGATGGCTGAAGTATGTCCATGATGCAATGCTTCTCTTTGGAGAGGTAAGTGATCAGAGCCAGTTTTTCCAAGGTACTTGGTCTTAAAGGGACAAGTTACTGAAAGTTGATTGCTTTTTTCTCTATGAGACTTAACCAAGAGTAATATCCCCTTGTGGAAAGGTTGCTGGCTCCTGTCTAATCCAAAAACACCTGGTAGCCAGATATGCATAGTGGTATGTGAGCTGCTGTCAATTTATCTGCAGAACATCTAGTCTTTGGATTTTGTGAGGCCTTGGGGGTGGAATCCTCAGCATTTAAAAAAAATAAAAAATAATATCCCACCCCTTTTCACTACATAATGATTATCAGAGAATAATAGATTCAACGTAAGTCAATCATTTCCCTGGGCATTCTTTCCAATCTGTGATAAATACTTATCTGACTCCAGGCATACTAAACATATCAGGTTTGTGAAGGACTCATCAAAACTTTACTGTCAGCCAGATGTGACTTCCCCAGGTAAATGTATGCAACTCCTACTCAGCTGTGAGAAGCAGCATTCTTGCTAGGTTTGATGCAATTCATTATGGTATGAGGAGGGAGTGTTTATATGCTTAAGTAATGACGGCTGGAGATTTCTTAATGAGGCTCAGTTGCCTTCAGCTGCTTCCCAAGAATGCATTATGGTTCTAATTCAAACCAGACTGAACTCATGAGCACATGTTTCTTTGATGAATTATTATTTACGTGAACTGACAAAGGAGGGTAATTTTTCCATCAGTCATTGAGGCTGAGCTTTTCATGGTCAGCAATAAATGCCTGCTCTCCTCTGTAGGGGTGATATGAACAAACAAGTAACCTGAGTGAATGAAGGATGTCAATTATGATGTTTTTTCTTGAAGGAATGGTCACTACTTTCTCTCTACAGCTCCTCACTGAAACTAGAGTTCTTAACCTTTTTTTGTGTGTCATAGGAACTCTTTGGTAGCCTGGAGAAACCTATGAATCCTTTCTCAGAATAACATTTTAAAATGCATAAAATACATAGGTATATATGTATATATTCATATATAAATAATGTTCCAAAATATATATTTACATATTTTAATTTGTATGTAATATATACATACATATGCATTTATGTATATGTACATACATAAGTGTATATCTATGTTTAGGGGTATACAAATATATGTACATGTGTCTTTGTGTGTGTATGTATGCTTATAATTATGCACATGCATGGTCCTTTTAACCTCAGGTTAAGAACCACTACATTAGAATGCAAGCTTCTTTCAAGTAGGGATTATTTCATTCTTTGTACTTATACCTCCAGCCCCCAGCATATGGTTGGTGCATAATGAGTGCATAATAAATACGTGTTGATTGACTATTGTTGATTCTTCAAGAAGATCTCCAATGCAGACATTATACAATCTAATTACTATGTTGGAAGCTGAGAAAGGCAAGTCTTTCTCTAAGTTCACTACTTAAATAGAAGCTAAATATTGAATGTTGGCCTTATTGGATAACTCAAGGCTTCAAAATGAAAACCAAGCAGAGGACTGAGCCATGACAGTCAAGTAGGAGAAATGAATACAATGCCCCTTCTCCTCCCCAAATGTTGCAACGATGATATGAGAATACCCGATTAGATAGTAATTGCTAAGTCAAACAGAAACTAGCACGATTCGTCTTTCTAGCCCAAGATCAGAAATGTGACCCACAGGCAAGTGGCCTGGGCAGAAAGTGCGGAACGGAAGTGCTTAATCCAAGCATCAGGTCACCCTGAGCAAACTTTAGACTCAATCCCCAGAGTTCTCAGGCCAGCAATGCAGGGTTGCCAAACAGAGAGATATTAAAAATAAGTAAACAAACAGAGATAACAAGTTATTATGATACTAGGAATGCCAAAGACACAAAGCCAGAAGAGAAGAATACAAAACACCTATAAGCAAATCTTCAAAGAAAAGCACAAATTTGCTCACAAGAATTTCTAAAAGAAATGAAGTAAGTTGTTGGGTTTTTTTTTTTTGGGGGGGGGAAGTTACACTGACACTATAAATGAAATGAGAGTGATAGAGGAAAGAATTTCAAAAGAAATGAAAGCAATAGAGGAGAGGTTTGAAAAATAACTAACAGCTTAGTACAAGAGGACCAAAACCTTACCCAAGCAACAAACTCCCTGAAAATTAGAATGTGCCAAAGAGAAATTGGTGACTTCATGAAACAATAGGAAATATTAAAAATCAAGTCAAAAGATTGAAAAATAGAATAAAATGTAAAATACCTGATGACAGAAACATTTGATTTAAACAATAGATTAACAAGAGATCATTTAAGACTACTTGACTGCTATAACCAGATAGATAGACAGATAGAGACAGAGACACAGAGAGAGAAAGTCTAGTTTTCAAAATTTGAGAAATCATGAATAAAAGCTGCCTAGATCTCTCAGACCTAGAGGGTAAAGTGAAAATGAAAAGAATCTACCAGTCACCCCCTACCAGAAACACCAAAATGAAAACTCCCAGGGATATTTTAGCCAAAATCCAGAACATCGAAGGTTAAAGAAAAAATATTGCAAGTAGCAAGAAAGAAAAAAGAAATAACTACTAAGGAACCATAGTAAGCATCATATAAGATTTAGCAGCTATCCCTATAAAGGAGCAGAGAGTATGGAATATAATATTACGAAAGACCAACAATGGAGAAAAAATGTGTGTCACAAAACTTAACATAATACTACAGGTAGAAAAATGACTTTTAATGAAATAAAGTATGTCAAAAATTCCTGAAAAAAAGAAACTTTGAAATACAAAGACAAGTGTCAAGAGAAACATAAAAAGGCAAATGCAATTGAGCAACCAAGAAAAGACATTTTAAGGATGTAGTATTTGTTTTCTTATGAAGATGATAAAAATATCCTCTGAGCACTACAACGTCATCAAGAGTCATAGAGAGAATTATGGGAATGAGAGTAAATTTTTCTTATGTTTAGATGATCTTAAAAGAAGAAAGAAAAGGGAGATGGAAGGGAAGACAATGAGAGGAATGAGAAGGGGTAAAAGTAAAAATCTATGCAAAATTGGAAGAAAAAGCTGGGCATCACTTGAATTTTACTTTCATTTAAACTAGTAAAAAGAAAGAAGAAAACATACACACACACACACACACACACACGCACACTTCTAAAAAGTTTGGTCTAGAGATGCATTCAACTCACCAGGGAAACAGGAGAAAACTGGGAGAGGGGGAAAATTGAAGAAGAAGAGTCAAACTACAGAAGGATTGGTCTCACACAAAACAAACCCCAAATCCCCTCAGAGAGGGGATCAAAAAAAGAGGAACTTAAAAGAAAGGATAAGAACCTGTGACTGGGTCTGAGTGAGGGGAAGAGAAGAGAGGCAATGGAGAGGCATCAAGCATTGAATACTGAGCATACTCTTTTTTCAACTCTCCTTTTGTGGAAAGAGAGAGCAGAGTTTTGGAAAAGGGAGGAAAAGTAAAGGAGAACAGGATGGGAAGAAAGAAATCCATAAAATAAAAAGTTTTCAGACAAACAAATCCAATAGAGCTAATATTAAAAGGAAAGCAGTTAACTGAGCAAAAAAGAACAACATCCTTGCAGTGAGTTTCTTTGATAAAGGGCTAATTTATGAGTTGTATTAGGAAATGAATCAAGTTATTAGATTAAAAACCCATTCTGGTCAAAAAAAATAAGAAAAGAGAAGAAACACAAGCTATCGATACTCATACAAAAATACTTTAAATCACTAATAGCTAGAGAAATATAAATTAAAACAGCTTTGAGGTTACTCTTCATACCCACAAAATTTGGAAAATTGACATAAAGGAAAATGACAAATGTTGGAGGCTCTGCTAGGAAACAGGAATACTGAGACAGTATTGGTGGCACTGTGAACTTTTAAAACTATTCTAGAAATTTAGAACTACTAAGACATTACTAAAATGTTCATGTCCTTTAACCCAGCAATACCTCTACTAGACTTATAACCCCAAACAGATCAAAGAAAGAAAAAAAAGTCCTGTAAGTAAAAGATATTTTTGTGTGAAGCTTTGTGAAGTGACAAAGAACCAGAAACCAAGGTGGTGCTTGTCAATTGGAGAATGGCTTAACGGACTTTATCTATGGATGAAATGGGATATTACTATAATATAAGAAATAAAGAAAGAGATGATTTCAAAGAATTTTTTTAATTATATGGAGTGATGCAAAGAATGCATCACATGATTCAAGAATTTGTGCAGGAGATAAATTTATACTAAAATATAAATATTTGAAAATAAATAATTTCGAAAGACAAGACATAAGATCAATGAAATGACCAATTCAGAGGACCAACAATAGAGAATGCTACCCACCTCCAGACAGAGAGCTGATGAAATAATAGGCAGAATGAGATAAACATTTTAGGGGCATGGTCAACATGGAGATTTGTTTTCCTTGACTACACATATTTGTTAGAAGAGCTTTGTTTTCATTTTTTTTTTTCAGTCAGAGAAGAGTGAAGTGGGAGAAAAAAATAAATGTTTGATAATTGAAACAAATTCATTCTATTTTTTAAAAGAAAAAGAAAATTAACCAGAAAGAAAAACAAAAGTTGATACAGATAAGGAAAAAGAACATCAATGAATTCCATTGTTTATTTCTGATGGCTTCAATACTCTTGTACAAACCATTCAGCTTGGTGATGTCAAAGTATGTTCCAGATAAACTAGGTTGGGATAAACTCCTCTGTGCTAGATCATAGTACAACATCAATATTAGTATGTTGATGTCTTGGGTATATATCATCATGATGATGACAATGATACTAACCTTTAATTAAAATGCTAGGTACACGTACATTTTGTACTTACTAAGTTCCTGGATAATACAGGGGACTATAGAAGAAGCATAGCCTCTGCCTAGCTCATGTCTCTGTTTCTACCAGTAAACAGCAAACGGAGTATCACACAAAATAATTAAATAACCAGTGAAGGAGATCTCTCTCCCTGTAGGCATACCACTGCAAAGAATCAAACCTCAGGGCTGGAAAAAGACTAGACAAGAAGGAATTCCTCATTGATCTAGATTTTAAACTCTAATTATAGGAAAATTTAATATTCTTAATATTTAGAAAACTGTAAAACGATCACCTTCTGTATCACAGTCCTATATAATCTATTGTTATAGGGGAAATCATCTTTTTGAAACCACAAAGTAGTTATAAAACAAACACAATTTTGAGATCTTTGTTAAGCATTCCCATCTCGAGCCTTGAGTGCCACTGTCTTCCGAAGGCTTTTACTTATCCCACCCCTTGAAATTCATGGGGAAGATCGAGGAAGTAACTTTTGGATATGAAGCCTGACTGGGTCAGATTTGCAAGCCAGGAAAAAAAAAAAGTGAGGTGGGAGAGGATAGTACAGGGAGCTAAATGGTCTTGTAGCCTTTTCAACAATCACTGACCCCACTCCTTTATTACACGCCCTCCTTGTTATTACACTCACTTATACTCAGTACACTTATTATACTCAAATCATTGCCTCTGGGATCAGTAGGCTATATCTAGGCCATGATAGGCATCAGCACTCCATGTCATGGTGCTAATCCAACTCCTGAAACTTTGGGTATTTAGCAGCCACGAACATTCAGCAGTGAGTGCCATTCTCTCTGCCCTCCTCTGAGTTCCTTACCTGAACTGGATGGCTTGTCTGAAAGGGTAAAAATTGGACTTTCAATAGCAAAGAGAAAGAAGGAAAAGCATCTAATCCAGTGTGCATATGTAACATGGATGAACTCTGCTCTCTCTCTCTCTCTCTCTCTCTCTCTCTCTCTCTCTCTCTCTCTCTCTGAGGGCCACATGGTCTCTGAGTGCATTATGTTTTTACCTTTCCCCAAAGACTCTCCAGTATCTTAAGGGAGCTGGAGGGAGGAGGTCTTTTTTT
>JAQQSZ010019362.1:0-10380 GCA_028646595.1 Phalanger gymnotis
CTACATCCAGAGAAAGAACTATGAAGTATGAATGCAGATCGAGGCACACTTCATGCTCGCCTTTTTCTGTCCCCTCCTTTTTTTTCTCTTTTTTGTATTTGTTGTTGGGTTGTAGGGTTTTTTTTTTGTTCTGTTTCTTCTTTCTCATGATTCATTCCATTGGTCATAATTCTTCTCCACAACTTGACTAGTGTGTAAATTAATCCAATGCCAAGTTATACATGAAAGTTATATGGGATTCCATGACTTCTTGGGGAGGGAAGGGGGGAGGGAGGGAAGAAAATCTGGAACTCAAAATTATGTAGAAATGTTTGTCACAAACTAAAAATAAAAAAAATTAAAAATTAAAACAATAATAATAAAAAATGCAGATATTAAAACAGATATATGCAATACCTTCCCTGAGTTCTTATACACAATATTTGTCATCTCTGACACATCGTTGGCTCTAATAAAGGCATTGTTTAAAAAGCAACCTATCCAGATTAGTCTGTTTATGTTTCCTAACATTTTCTTTTAGATGATTTGCTATTTGAAGAACCTGGCCAAGAGTCAGGAGAATTGGGTTCTATTCCAGAATCCACCCTTAACCAATTTGGAAACCTTTAACAAATAATATAATCTCTCTGGTTTCCTCATCTTAAAAATGAAGGAGATGGGCTATATTTATAAAATTGTATCTAATTTTAAGTATCCATTTGTTTTTGAAAAGTAAAATGAAACCACAAAGTAATAAACTGAAAAGAATTCTTGTATTTAGAATCATAGCAAATCATACTCAAACTCTGATACTTACTGTTTGAGGGATCTTGAATGAGTCACCTTTTTTGATTGTTTCCCTATATGCAAAAAGATGGTATTTGCAATAATCTCTATATTCCCTTTTACTTTTAAATCCTAGCAGCCCAAAATCAATATCATGAGGTACTATTATGTGCCTGTATGCAATATCCAATGCATTAACATTCACATAAAAATAGGTGATAGACACATAGACACATAGAAGCACAGATAGATACATAGACAGATAGACAAAGATAGCATAGATAACTACTGGACCTATGATTTCACTGATATAAATAATTCTGTGATGAGGAAACTCCTTATAGAAATTTCCTTGTGACTTAAACACTTAGACTGTTGCCCAGTCTAAAGCAGAGCTTGTTGATTAGAACAACTAAGTGTATTGCCCAGGGTCATTCAGTCTGTAGATGTCAGGATGGATGATTAACTCAAGTCTTCCTATTTTCAAGAAGTCTATTTGTCTATCCACTATGCCATATTGTCAACACTAAAAAGTATTCTAAACATATGGATTATATAATATGCATATAAATATATACATACACACATATAAATGTTTACAGAATATTGATATATGAAAACATAAATGTTATTTTATAATCATATATAAAATATCAATAATTTTGTAAATTCATCAAGGATCTTTGATTACAACTATATATAAAATAAAAATTATTTTTTACCTACTATCTTTGAACTATGTTTATATGACATAATTGCTTAGATTAAGGTAAATATCTTAGTCTTACTTGACAGATGCATCACAATCTATCTCAACACAGTTAAAAAGAATTATTTTTGCATAGGGAGCATGACTATACAACTTTAAAAGTTCCTTTCATTTATTCTAATTTACCAACATGATCTTGTAAAGACTGCTTCAAGCTTTTCTGAGATACAGCACGCAAGCATGATTTCTCCCAGATTCTATCTTCAAATGGACATACTTAGGGATCTCCAAATTGAGCATCACATGTGGTTTTTATGCTAGTAAAGCTTCTGAAGCACTTGACAACTTTTGAATATTTCTTGTCCTTTCATCATAAATCATATATCAAAAGAATTTAATTGGAATAGATTTTTAACTAGTTCTTGACTCTGAAATAAAACATTGGGGGTTCATTTGTACCTTCACATACATTTTCTAACCATTGTATTGTCCAACTGGCATTTCATTGAGCAAAAAAAATGATAAGTTAAGTCATTCATGTCATGGCAGTTTCCATTGTTTTAAAAATGTGTACAGTATGTCATAAAAAGGAAAACTGTGCGCATTATGAACTTTATAGACATGATTATTTTGTAGGGCAAAAATGTCCAAAATCATTATCAAGAAACATTTTTCAAGCACCTGCTATACACAAGGTATCTTGTTTGTCATGAAGATGACAGAAAGAACTATTCCTTCCTCTGAAGGGGCTTACCTTGAGAGATATGATGCACATGTTTGGGTAACTAAAACTCCCTGAGCCCCAGTTTCTTCATTGCTAAGAGGAGGACGTTGGAATAAATGTACAAAGCTCATTTGCAGCTCTATCCATTTTCTGTGAAAACTACAATAGCAATTATAGACAGTGATACAACAGCTACTGCAAGTTTATATGTGATCTATGCACTACGCACATCAATCATTCTGCAAGCTTTTATTAAATACCTACTATATGCCAAGCAGTATGCTAAGCAGTGGAGATAGAAAAACAAAAATGAGACAGCCACTGCCTTTCAGGAGCGTATCAAGGGAAGCCATTCATACACAAATAAGTAAATATAAAATGCATGCTAATAATTTCTGGTAATTTCTAGGGTCAGCCCAAGGTGTTTTTAACTGAGAGTATCAGGAAAAGTCCCATTCCATGAACTGAAGAATAGTCATAAACATATAACATATTTATGATTATGTTTTTACCATATGAGAGTGCTACATGGCTCAGTAGATAGAGTGCTGGTCCTAGAGTCAGAATGATTTGAATCCAAATTTGGCCTCATACACTTATTAGCTATGTGACTCTGGCAAGTCATTTAAACCTTGTCTGCCTCAGTTTTCGCAACTGTAAAATACTGATAGCAATTGCACCTACTTTGCAGGGTTGTTGTGAAGATCAAATGATATAATATTTGTAAAGCAATCAGCACAGCTCCTGTGCTTAATAAATTAAAGTGCTTAATAAATGCTTGTTTCTTTCCCTCTTTCTTTATATCTATCAACTAGAGAGACAAATGGTGAGCACAAGGAAGCCACAGAAAATTTCAGAATAGATGTAGGCAAAAGAATTAGTATAAATTATGTCACCAAAAGAAATGTATGTTTAGGAAATGAGATGGACTGGTCATATAGATTTGGTGTACAGTCAGTAGAATGGCTTTCCTAGTGCTCACAAAATTTTCAAGGAGATAGACTCCAGCATGTTGCATATTCCTTCTATGAAGGATGTTTGAGAAAAAATTGAAAAGCCTCAACATAAGAGGGCATAGATGTGTTGGGTTAGTATTGATAGAGCAATTACCTTGTCAAAGAGAACACATGTCCATTGAAAGATGGTGTTAACCTTTGTCCCTATGGTTCTCAGAGACTATACCATCAGAGTACAGCCTCTGTCAGGTCCTTTCAGGAAAAAAAAAAAAAGGTATTTTGATTTGTATCTAGGAATAAACTTGACAATCAGCATCGGAAAATCAACCTAGTTACTTAAGAGAGGTTAATTATCCAGTTTGGCTGCAGGGTGATGTAAGTATTGATGTGATCGAAGACCTTCCCCACCCATTCAATAGGCCTCAGGTGGGCCTAGGTGGGAAAGTTTGATTATATCTTCTTCATATGTGCACGAGTTCTAGTCAATCATGAATTCAGCCAATCAGAGACCTGAGTTATAGCCAATCAGATGCCGACTAAGACTGTGTAAAAGGAGAGCCCAGAACTGAAGAGGAACAGAATTGGAGAGGAGCACAATTGAAGAAGAGAAAAGAATCGAAGAGGAACAGAACTGAGAGAAGCTGGACTGAGAGCAGCAGAACTGAGTGGAAGACATTGAGGCAGCAGATATCAAAGGGCTCTGAAGAATAGACATTGAGAGACCAGCATTGGCAGAGCTGCAGAATAGAGTGCTGAGCAAAGAGTTAGGATTCCTGAGTGATTGTTTATAGGAAGGCCCTAGCGGGGGCGGGGGGGGGGAGAGGTTACAGGATGATTTGGTTCCTTGCTATAATAGTGTGTTATAATTTCCTTGTTACTACATTGAGGTGGGCTTACTGGTTTGGGAATATGATTGCTACTATACTGAATTGGGGGTGTTGGTTCTAGGATTTGATCCTCTAGAGTCTAAATAAATGTTCTACTTCCACTGCCTGCTACACAGAGAGTTTTTCATACTTTGAGATTCTGAACCATTCAGGTATGTTCATAGTCATCTCTGAGGTCATGAATCTTGCCTTAATGACATATGTGATCAATGTTTAAATCACAGAAACTCTTAACTGCAATCTGATAAGTTACAGAGGGTTTGGGATGTGTGTCAGAGAGGGGAGTGTGCAGAGCTAAGAAATTATTGAATCTTGAAGGAGTTAAGTATAATTATATATGAATGTACAACAAGAAATCAGTTTGATATTCTATAATCATTTACATAGCTTAAATATTTTTAAAATTAAAATATCACCAAAAGATATTTTGGAAAGAACATTATCATTACAAAGGGTTTTGATAACAAAAGGTTAATTCTATACATATGAAAATTGTGCCACTTAAGCATAATGTTGACTATGGATAGGACCTTAGAGATATGTTAAACTAACTACATAACATTTTCTTTTTAATAAAACCACCACAAACTTGTTGTTTCACAAATACTATAATTCAGTGCCATTTACTAATGCTGTAGTCTTCAAACAAAACTCACATTTATGTAGCACCTTAGTCTTTTGATAACATGTTCTCCACAAAAAGCTTATGAAGTACATAATTCAAATATTGTTGCACCCAATTTATAGATTAGGTAGTTGAGATTTTTAGATGTAAAATAACTTGGACAAGGTTACAAGATAGTCAGTGGTAGAACCCAAATTTTTCATGTTAAGCTCAATTATTAGTTTATTATGCTATATTGCAACTCCTTGAAGAAAATCTGAACCTGAAAATATAATATAATTCAATTTATAACTGGAAAAATATTGTTTAAAAAGTCTGCTCCACCTTTTTCTAGATGTCAGTAGTAGATAGTTCTTTATTTCCACACCTTATCTTTTTCTACAAACCTAGGCACCTTGGCCAACTATATTTATTGGTCATCAATATATGAATCATATTGGTTTCACTCTTGCTTCTCTCTGTTCACTTTCATTTCCCCTCAGCTGTGATCAAACATGGACATGCTCAACTCTGTGCCTTCACAAACTATTATTATTGTGATGATGATGATGATGATGATGATGACGATGGTGATGGTGATGATGATGATGTCTCTAACTTTCTATTTCTTCTTTCTGACCAATCTTAATCCCAATAACCCTTTTTATTTTACCAATTTGATTTCATCCTTCACCAGGAGCTATAAGGCATAAGCTTCATTCCATTCATAATATTATTTTTTTTCTTAGATACACTTGAACCTTTCTTACTCCATATGCCACAGGCAGTGCCCTAATACGATTATCTTCAGGGTTCTTTATTTCCAAGCCTCAACATTCATGCAAATTTGTCCATCATTCCTTAGCTTCTTCTCAGTTTTACTCTACCTTTTCTCTACTATCTTCAATATATCTTCTAATGCTACTGAGGGGAGTTCCATTGTCTAGCGGACTTGGCCACTTACATATTTCATTTTCTAGCCAAAAATCTGACCCTACCAATGCTCAACAATCCTTATGCATCATCAGGCCCCTGGTTCACTTTCTACAGAGCTTGTCCTAAAATTTCTAATATTTCCTTAAGATCCCAATTCCTATACTTTCTTGCCCTTGATAGATTTAGGTCTACTTTTTCACTGCCCTCAAACTCAACCTTTTACTTGGAGTCAAGAGATATGGCTTCCTACTTTGACTCTGCTTGTGACTCACTGTATGACAATGGATAAAGTGACTTCCCCTCTCTGTGACTGAGGTTTTGTGTCTGAAGAAAGAACACAGATTGTATTTGATAACATCAGTGATCCATTCTAGTGCTAACATTCTTGGACTCCATGATCTTCTGTATAGAACAAGAGGAAGAGAGACTTATTTTCATTCTAAAGCCAACATATTTCATGAATTATGTATATCTTCCCATTACTATTCTTCCCTCACAATTTCAATTAGAGTCACCTTTTCTTTTTGACTATTGCCACTCAAATGGAGAACTTTATCATCTTATCTACATAATCTAGTAGATTTCTAACTATTTCTTTATCTCTAATCTCTCTCCTCCTTTGTTCATTCAAAATAACCCATCTTGCCCACTTCTATCTCATTCATCTTCCTAAAGATTTGCTTTGAGCACATAACCTCTTATATACAAGGGACTGTATTGCTACAAAAGTGTTCAGCAGCATCAACTCCAAGAATTATAGTATAAAGTATAATGATAATAGTAACCATTGTTTTTTTCATAATTATTAACTATGTATAGTTGTGCATAATCTTTTATTATCACTTTAAAATTTGTAATGCATTTTGCAAAAATCCCACTTTATCCTCACAACAACCCTGAGAAGTAGGTGTGGTTATTATCCACACTTTACAGATGAAAATGAATCAGGCAGAGATTAAGAGACTTGTCCAGGGTCATACAGCTAATATGCAGTCTGAGGCAGGGTGTAAACTCAGATCTTCCTGACCCCAGATCCAGGGATCTCTCCATGGTGCTACCTGATGCCTCTAAATGATGTAATGAGCATGCATTTTCATTCTGGGTATGGTATTATTGTGGATTATTAAAGGAAAAGCATTATTTTATCCTTTTCCACTGAATGGCAATAGTTTTAAGAGTCATTTTTAGACCCACTTATGAATGGATATAAATTTCTTATTCATACAGATTATAGCCAATAACAAATAAAATGTTGGTTTGATTTTGAATCTATTTTACTCTGCAGGAAGACATTTATTTGTTGACAAACTAAATGAATATTGCCTGTTTTTTCCAAAACACACACATGTAAATGTGCACATTCCCAATTCAAAAAAGAAATTTTATTTTATATGAATGTGCATTATTGGCTCATATAGTCTTCAACTGAGTCATATTCAAGGTCCTCACAGTAGTGTTTTAGCATTTACTTCTGTGAATTGCCATGTTCTATTTCCTATTCATTTTCTCACCTTATCATCTGAGTGACATTTGTGTTCCCGTCCAGTTAGCTTACTGTTAGAAGCTGCTCACCAAGTTCTTCCTCTCTGCCAGGGAGAAATGATATTTTCACTTCAGAGAATAACACTCCCTGCATATTCTTGTAAGATGCATTTATACTTACTTGCTCTTTCCAAAATTATCAGGAAGAGATGCTCAAAACTAGGTTGCAGTGTGTTTCAAGTGAGTTTTTTTAGAAATGTTGATAAAGGCAAATGCTCACTGTTTCTGTGAAGTTTCACAATTTGCATGCTTGCCATGTCGTTCACATTCTTCAAAGCTCATTACAACTCTTACCTACTCCATAAAGCCTTGCTTCAGATAGGCCAAGAAATATTGGGTTTCTAAAATATCATAACATTTATCATGTATATCTCTCAATCTAATGGGCCATTCTCATCTATAAAATGATCTGGGGAAGGAAATGGCAAACCACTTTATTATCTTTGTCAAAAAAAAAAACCCAAAAGAGGTCATGAAGAGTCAGAAACAACTGAAAACAACTGAACAGCTACAAAATGGGCCATTATATACTGTTTTGTATTTCATCTAATTATTTATATAATCTAATTATTTATCAGTCAGTACTTACCTACTATGTGCCAAATACTGTGATAGGCACTAGCAATTCAAAGACATAAATTAAGTCATCTAGGCTGCCAAGAAGCTTCATCCTGTTGCATGAGAAGACATGTGTACACAAGTAAAAAGGTGGCTGGGAGAAGTACTACCTAGCAGATGGAGGCATCAGGAAATATCTCATGGCACTGGAGCTGAACTTTGAAGGGAGCTGGTAGAAGACAGAAAGAATACCTAGCATATCATAGGTAGCAACCAGTGCAAAGGAAATGAGAAGGGAAATGCAACATAGAATTTGAAAGCAAACAAGTAGGCCAGTTTGTCTGCACCGTATGGTTCCTTAAAGGTTAATAGTGTCTAATTGTTTCAGAAAGGGAGGATAAAATTGGATGGTAAAAGACATTAAACACTGGGAATTTGCATTTTATCCTGGAGGCATTTGGGAGCCACCAGAGTTTACTGAACCAGGAAATGACATGGTCAAGCTTATGTTTTAGGACTATTATTTGACAGCTATATGCAGAATAGATTAGAGAATGGCAAAACCTAAGGTAGATAAACCAATTAAGAAGTTTCTTCAATAGTTCAGAAGGGAGATAATGAAGACACATTTTTTTCCTCCCAAATAGCCATCTGACCTTGTTGGTGGTCTTTTTTTAGAAAAGGTTAGATGATGAATTCTCATGAGTGGTATATATAGGATACTTTTTTTGGATGGAAATAGTTACTGAATTTTTTTTCCAACCTTAACAACTGTTATTCCATTACATATTTTTCTCTTCATCATTGAATATTATTTCCCCTGTCTTTATCCTAAGAAAGCTCAAATCCCACCTTGTACATGAGAATTTTCCTATTCTTAGATGCTAGCACCTACCTCTCTGAGACCACCTTCCATATACTCTGTATTTCTTATATATAGAGTTACTTTCTTGATGTCTCCCTTATTAAAATATGAGATACTTGATGAAAGATATTTTTGTTGTTACCATTTTGTTTTGTGCTGTTTTTCAATTGATTAATCTTTGCTTTCTTGCATCCCCAGCCCTTTAACAGACTGCCTTGTTGCTTTTGCTGTTATTGTTCAGTTTTAATCCACATCCATCACTACATCACACCATTTGGGGTTTTCTTGCTAAAGATGCTGGAATGGTCTTCCTTCTCCAGTGTGTCCCCATTTTGCAGATTGGGAACTGAGGCAAATATGGGTCAAATGACTTGCCTTGAGTCACAAACTTGGTGTCTAAGACCAGATTTAAACTCGGATCTTCCAGATTCTAGGCCTGATTCTCTATCCACTGCACTACCTAGCTACTTCACAGTGCTTGGCACCTAATAAATGTGCCATTAAGGGGCAGAGCCAAGATGGCAGCTGGAAAGCAGGGACTTGCTTAAGCTGTCCCCCAGGTCCCTCCAAATAATTATAAAAATGGCTCAGAACAAATTCTAGAGCTGCAGAAGCCATGAAATAGGAGAGGGAAGCAGGGCTCCAGCCCAGGATAGCCTGGATGGTCACTGAGAAGGGTCTATCACATGGAGCTGGGAGCAGAGCCCAATGTGGGCCATGCCAGGGCCCACCAGACCAGGAGCCAGGCAAAACAGGTTGTACGGCCCTGAATCATTGAGCTGTGGTAGTTACCAGACTTCTACAACCCACAAATTCCAAAGACAACAGAGCAGGTTAGTGGGAAAAACTTCTGGGACAGAGTGAAAGGAGTTTGCAGTCAGCCACAACCCTAGGGGAGGCAGAAGTGGTACAGCTCTGAGGATACTTCCAGAACTACAGCTGCAGTTCCTTCCAGCCCCAGGCCCACCTGGTGGGAGGAATTAAGTGGCAGATTAGAGCAGAAGTCAAAGCCTGCTTTGCCCTGCCTGGATATGGTCCTCAATCCTAGTTGGCAGTCCTTTGGAAGAAGGAGTGCTAGTGTGGCAGAGCTTGCTATGTAGAAGTAGCTCTGAAAACAGCAATGCTTGGACCCTGAAGCTTGGGGCAAAGTACTCTCTACTCTAAAAGCAGTCATACCCGACAAAAAGCTCAAGTAGTTGGCTAGGAACAAGAAGAGGCAGTGAAAAAGGTCTCAGATTCAGACTCAGATTATGGAATCTTTTTTTTTTTGGTGACAAAGAAGACCAAAACATACAGCCAGAAGAAGTCAACAAAGTCAAAGAACCTACATCAAAAGCCTCTAAGAAAAATATGAATTGGTCTCAGGCCATGGAAGAACTCAAAAAGGATTTGGAAAAGCAAATAAGAGTAGAGGAAAAACTGGGATGAGAAATGAGAGTGATGTGAGAAAACCATGAAAAACAAGTCAATGACTTGCTAAAGGAGACCCAAAAAAATAATGAAGAAAATAACACCTTATAAAATAGACTAACCCAAATGGTAAAAGAGCTCCAAAAAGCCAACGAGGAGAAGAATGACTTGAAAGGAAGAATTAGACAAATGTAAAAGAGGGTCCAAAAGACCATTGAAGAAAATACTACCTTAAAAATTATATTGGAGCAAGTGGAAGCTAGTGACTTTATGAGAAATCAAAATATTATAAAACAGAACCAAAGGAATGAAAAAATGGAGGACAATGTGAAATATCTCATTGGAAAAACCACTGACCTGAATAGATCCAGGAGAGAGAATTTGAAAATTATTGGACTACCTGAAAGCCATGATCAAAAAAGAG
>JAQQSZ010019363.1:0-10380 GCA_028646595.1 Phalanger gymnotis
CAGGTATACTCCTTACTGGGACACTCACGCTAATATAGCTGCAGGAGCAGGGGTAACCATTCCCTCCACTCCTGCTAGAGGTATGGTTAGTTTACAATCTTTATTTTTTACATAGTTTTCCTAGGTTATACAGTTTATATAGGTAGGATAATAAGGATACAGAAGCAAAAATGAAGTTAATTAGATTTTCCTTGTCTTAGTTTAGGATTAAACTACATTCTTTTACTTCCCCTACTTTCCCTCTTTAACATATGCAAATTATGCAAATCAGTAGGCCTGAATTCTTGACCAAGACCAGACCCTAGATAAGCTTGAACTGGTTCAAGTGGTTTGGCCTCTCTAATTCCCCTGACTGCCTTCTCAAAAAGCATGCACAGGCTTGCAAGCCTCTGACCTCTAACCTGACCGACCTTGAGGCCTGGTTTCTGCTAAAGCTGGGGTGGGGGAGGGGGAGAGGAAAGTACACCTTTAGTTTTGTGGAAACAAAACTCCTCTTCCCATTTCTTACACCTAAGTCAGAGAAAGATAAAACAGAGAAAGAAAACCCTACGCCAATATCATTAATGAACATTGACTCCAAAAATTTTGAACAAAATGTTATCAGACTACAGTGACTTATCCAAGAAATCATTCATTTAGGTCAAGCGGGCCTTATACCAAGCACCCAAGGACGGTGCAATGTTAGAAAAACAATTAAAATAATCGTTAAAATTCAAAACTTCCCAAACCACATGATCATCTCAATAGATGCAGAAAAAGCCTCTGCCAAAATACAACCTTTTAGGAAAGTGTATGCTTAGAGGGACTTTTCAAAGACTATCACAAGAATCTATCTAAAGCCAAACTCTCACATCCTCCCTTGCAGTGGGGATACACTAGGGCCTTGTCCAATAAATGTGGGGTGGAAGCAAAGATGGCCAGCCTCTCTCTCACTTTTATTTGATATCATCCTTGATAGGATAGCAACAGCCCTGAAACCAGAGAAGGAAATTAAAGGTGTAGAGACAGGTGGAGAGGAGATCAAACCATCCCAGCCAATAGGCTGAAGAGCTGACGGCTTAAATCCCAGGGCATCAGCAAAGGGACTAATTGAGATAATTAATAGCTTCAGCCAAGTATCAGGCTGCAAAATAGATCCTCAAAAATCAACTGCACTTCTACATAACAGTAAGAAAATCCAAGAAGCAGTAACAGAAAGGGAACTCCCATTTTAAGTCATGTAAAAATATTTTAAGTATCTGAAGATACATTGTTCACAAAACATCAGTCCATACAGGACAGGAGCCCGCTTGGGGGGCCTCCAGAGCCAGGCTGCTCCATCACAACACACCCTGCTCCTCCTGGGCATGGGGTGGGGGCTTCTTCCCTAATACTATGGCTGGAGTTCCCCCAATGGTGTCCCTCTTACTGCTGGATGCCAGTGACTAGAACCTAGCTCCATCACTTAACTTTCACAAAGTAATATTTACTTCTAAGATACAAACATTCCTGCTTAAATCCAGAGGGTGCACTCTCCCCTCTGTCTCTGGGGAGAGTGGGCTCAGGCTCGGCAAGGTTTCTAATAGCAGTGGTTGATACCACTAACTGATGCTGGATAACTGGTCTTCTCAGCCACTCGTCAGCCCATGCCACTGTTTGGCATCCAGGCTGGGCTGGTTGTATCAAAGAGTCCCAGAATCTCAAAGACTCTTGACCTTTTGACACTCACAAGGTCAGAGTCTCCAACTCCATCTAAATGGACAGGATCAACACTGAGGTCAGCAAAGAACTAAAATCTGGCCTCCTCAGAGGAAGAGGGCCCAAGGCCTCACTGCCTCTCACCACACCGGGAAGGAGGCATCCAGCTACTAGAGAGAGGAAGTCTAACAGTGACTGAGCCTCTCTGTAAGGTGAGTCAGTAACTGCAGCTAGTCTCTAAGGCTGCTGCCAACCATGGGACAAAATGTCCACACAGGCTC
Organism: Phalanger gymnotis; assembly: GCA_028646595.1. Classification (NCBI taxonomy): domain Eukaryota; kingdom Metazoa; phylum Chordata; class Mammalia; order Diprotodontia; family Phalangeridae; genus Phalanger; species Phalanger gymnotis. Next base: position 1,959 of record JAQQSZ010019363.1, read on the forward strand.
CCAAGTCTCTCTCTCCTATGCCAAAGGGCAGAATTTGGTAACATTGAGGGCATGGTTCCAAATTGCTCTGGACCTCAAAAGCCTGTCTCAGCTAATGTCCTCAGAGCTTGGGGCCTCCTCCCCCTGGAACATCCCTTCTGTGTCAAGCCTCCAGGCTTCTCCTGGTTCTTCTCTGGGAACTACTCCCCACCTTCCCGAGCAGTTTTTGAGCTTCCTAATTTGAGTCACACACACACACACACACACACCTACCTTGTAAAAAGTTGATAAATGCTTATTACCTGGCCTGGCTTTCCAGCAAGGCTGGGCCAATTCACTTCACCAACAGCAAAGGTGTTTTCCTTGGCATTTCTGCAATTATGAGTGACCTGGAGCAATTTTGTCCTGGGGGGATGGTTGATGGTCTTTATATCCCAGACATCAGGCTTTTGTTATGAAAAGCTGTAGCCCAGACTTCTTTTCCAAGGACTTGGCTTCTTTCTTATTTTGCTAAAAGAGTTGACAAAAGTGTGAGTTGAAGATTCAACCCTGGACATCTATAAGAAAAGTCCCATTACCCAAGACGGTGTCTTGGGTTAATGGGCCTCATGCTTCATGGAGCTTCACCTGGCCTAGCAGTTTCTGACACAGGAAAAAGGCCTTCTCAAAGGACAAAGAGAATGTCTGCTCTCAACTTCTGAGCTACATCCCCTGCCACAATTTTTTTTTTTTTTACCTCAGGTAACTAATAAGTAGGAGACTTTCTGACAAGTGTGACTCCTTAGGATTCACAAATTATATATCACATGATTTCTGTGGAAATAAAATTCAGTCATCCCTCACAATCCTTCCTCCTTTTGTATCCAAAGTTTTTGTTTCTACAAACTTTCTTGAATCTAATTAACGCTTCTTCACTCTCTTTCCCATATGAATTCTTATATGAGAAGCAGGGGAGGGGAGAGGCTGATGGACACATTGACGAAATCAAAGGCGGCAGTCCCCTTAGAAAGTCCAGATACAGAGACCCAAAAGAAAACAAGTGAACATCAAGTGTCTGTTCAGAAGGCTCATGTCACACAGCTGTCTGCCGGGACATCGTCTGATGAAGCTTTCTGGTCTGGGTGCTGTTCAAGAACTCCCCAGCAGACTGTGTTCTTGGAGAGATCCTCTTTCTTGTGTCCACTCTCCTACAAAATTGATCCTACGCAATCTTAAATTACCGTTCAACCCTTATGTCTCTATTCTTATGAAATCAAAAGTCGAACCTTGGCCGATTGTTATGTTTAAGAAAACCACATTAGAACCCAGTTTTGAAATACTTTAATCCATTAATTCCATTATTCATTGCCCCATCAGGAGGATGAGATTCCATAAGGAATTACTAACAGGCTCCAATACATACAGAAATACATTGAGTGCTCAATTTTAACACGATACATATCAAGTGACCAAACATTTCAACTTCTGGTCATGTTATGCTTCTTTTAAGGCGTCGTTAGATAATACACAGGAGGCACTGGAGGTTTGGACTCCAGCCTCTGTTTCCACAATGCGGCTAGCAGCTTCTGTGGGGGTGTAAGGTCCACCCGCAGCCAGCACCCAGAAAGCTTTGGACAGCACAGGTTCTTTTGATCTGCTTAACTAAGGAAAGCAAGGTGAAGGGGTTGACAAGCTTACTTTAATTCAGCATACAAATATCATTCACTTATTTCAGAGGAAAAAGCCAGCACCCTGAACTTCAGAACCAAATACAAACAAATTACAAACATCAACAGACAGACCTTGTCTGATTCAAATCCCAATACATAGTTACCAGAGTTTAACAAAGTCTCAGCATCCGGGTTTACAAGCTGGAGGGTTCCTCAGCTACAGCTGCCCAGAGTCTCCTCATCAACACCATCTTGAGTGAGAGCCCTGCACAAATGGCTGTGTCCTCTCTTATAGGGCTTCAGACGTCATCAAATGTCATCTGAACGACCAGAACTTAGGCTGCTATGGTTGGCTCTTAAGTTGGCTCCTCCCCTTAGGACCCTGGGAGGTTCACATCCACATAGGTTAGATGAACACCTAAGGGCATGGCTCTGGAGTTAGCCTCCCCTTAGCCAGCCCCACCTTAGGCCCCACCCCAGTCACCAATCCACACCCACATAGGTTCCGCACCTAATAGGGGTTTGGGCCTGGGGCTTAGCACCTAGTAAGGCTCAATGAAATACACTGAATTACTCAAAGCAAACAAAAGTCAAACTCTTCAAGGGCACTTGTTGAACTAAATGCTAAGGAGCACATTTTGCTTACCAACACAGCCTCTAACAGGTTTGCTCTTGATTTGGTCAGAGAGGAAAGACAGCTTCAAAGGGTTAATAATAAGCTTTATTCTAGTCTAGTTTTCTCTAACAGTATTGCTCATAACGGAAGCGCTACAAACTCCTGCAGTATTCTCTAATCACCCTTCTCGCAGAGGCTAGCGAGAAGGGAGGGCAACTACCCCTATGTCTTGCTGGGGCCAATCAAGACATTCAACCCTAAAGGGTTCCCCTAAATCCCTCCAAGCCTCAACAGGGGCATGTTGAGGCAAACACAGATTCCTTCCCTCAAAACTTGACAGGGGCTGAGCAAGGCACACAGCATCCCGGGTTGTGCATTCAGCCACAAAGGCTCCCCAACTCACTGACCGCCTGTCTTACAGGGTATCGGACAAAGGAGGCACATTGCCAGCAACAGCCTCACAAGTTTACATCGCCTCATCTCTATATCTCACTGCACGGTCGCAATGGATGTTTACAGTTTCAGCACACATGTTCATATTATTTATGCTTATATAATGCTGCGCAAGCATGGTGGACATGTTTTGAACGATGAGCCTGGGAAGGAACTCCTATCTAATACCTGGGAAACAGATTGTTATGGCCACGGATCCTGGGAAGCTGAGGTTGTTATGGCCATAGGTCCTGAATGCTAAGAAATAATATAAAAAACCCACTTTCCACACCCTAAAATCCACCTTACTTACAGGCATTTCCAAGATAAACAGCAAACCGTTCTTCTTTTAACATTGACAAATTGTACAGATTGAATATTAACTAAGTAACAGAATGATATCCTGGTTTCACAAGCCCTTGACCTAATTATCTCTGTACCATTAAAAGGAATTAAAGGACCCTAGCTTACACAAGATATATACTGGTAAGAGCTGTCAAGGCTAAGTAGTTATTTGGGCTAAAATCCAAAGAGCTCTATCTTATACTTACATCTTACTGTAGTAACCTCAGATGCTCCAAGATCTTTCTATTGCTTAATAGACTGGTTGTTGTGCTTCCAAAACTTCTGATTGCAGAAATTTTGCCATAAAAGAGTAGGGACATAACTAAAGCAAGGGAATAACATTTCCCTGACTTCGGGTCAATTCCATTCGTCCTTTAGTCAATTGTATCAATGCCCAATTATTCTTACATCGTTTTGAAACACGTAAGGACCTTATTCCATGAGCCATATATCCCTCAAACACACTTCATTACAGTAGCTCCAACGTATCCCAGCCTTAGTCTATAGCATAATGATTCAACTGCGTGGAGTCAGGCTTAAAGTCGGCCAGGTGTCATAGTGGGGAAACTGAGTCGGTAGACTCCTACCTCGTCTCATGGGGAATAGTCACTCTTCCAACCTTCCCATGAGAACCCCCTCTGCGGTTCATAGAGGTAGTTCATGGACCCCTCGGGGTCGCTGGCCTCTCGGATCAGCGGCTCAGTAGCATTCCTTGATAATCACACCTGGAGTCAGACTCAGAATAACTCACTTAACAGTCCCATGAGGTCTTGAGTAGCAAGTTCCCGTAATCAGTTTCAGGTGTGACCATCGGTTAGGGAACATCTTTAAAGCGAGCCTTAAGTAGTTTACATGCATTTCTACACTTGTTCTAGCTCCTCATTAAAGAACAGCATAAAATCAAATTTCCCATTTCTCTCTGTAAAACCCTCTAGGTCTTCAGGTGCCCGAGAACACACAGTGTAAACATATTATCTTCACAATAGTAACACATTTTAAGTGAAGTTAACTTTTCCATCAATGCAAAAATATTCCACAAGTGACCTCTCTCTAAGAAAATTGAACTGAAATTGTTTTCCCCAAACTGGAGATGTTTCAGATTCGGTTTCAGTCATCCAGCTAGGTCCTTCAGCCAGTTGTATCAATGCCCAATTATTCTTACATCACTTTGAAGCATGTAAGGACCTTAGCTCATAAGCCATATATACCTTAAACACAGTTTATTACAGTAGCTCAAATGTATTGCAGCCTTAGTCTATGGCATAATGATTCAGCGTTGTACTTGTACCTTTGTTTCACAAACTTCCTTTTCTTTTACCTAATTATTCCCATATCATTCAGAAAGAATGTTCTCTTGCAGGTATTTAATCTTTCATGTGACTATGCAGGAGTACCAACTTACCCAGCTGTTTGGGGTGTGGAATGACTGCCCATTCAGATTAAAAACAGCAAGAGTGCACACACTTGCATTGTGCTCACATCTCTCACTGACCACTTGCTTCGATTACAGAAATTTGCCATAAAAAGGAAAAGCAAGAACTTGATTAGATAAAATCTCACAGTTTTCCACCCTTGCAATCTCAGTGCCACCTCCCAGCCAGCCTCAGGAACAGTAGGATGGGAAACATTTCTTTTCAAAGGAACACAGTGGGGAAACCGATCCAGGAGGATCCCATCCTTGGCTGAGGCTAGGATCGTCCTCTCGGCTCTCCCAGACAGAGACCTCAGCCTGTAACAGTCACATTCTCTCTGAGGAGCCTGTGGCATTTCTCTCAGGCAGATTATTGACCATTGACTTGATGCATCTTTATGATCCACCAGAGGGCACAAAACACAATGCCTTAGAGATGCATGAGCTTTGACCTCAGACGGCAAGTGTCACCAATCAAAACTTTGTGCGGACTCACATCTCAAATTTAACCTTGTTCTTGTGCAAAAGCCATCACTAGAGATCATTTCTATATACCTGCAAATTCTCAGCAGGCCCAGTTCTTTGTTAAGGAATTCTATAACTCCAACAAGCTCCTTAGAGCCAGTGGGGCTGTACTTTTGGACCAGCCTTGAGGACTGCAGAGCCCTCCTTTCCACACATATGCACCCAGTAATCAAGTGCCAGCTTTAAGTTTTAGCATCAAAACAGTAACCAACAATATAACCAAATCACTCTAACACAAACCATAAACTTCAGATGTCATCAGTGGCATTTCCAGATCACATAAAGATTATCAGTAAAAGGATGGGCTATCCTACCCCAAGAGCAGACAGTGACTGGCAGGCTTCTCTACCTGTGGCCCCTCTCCCTCCTTCCTTTTGCCAGGTGCTGGAAGGTAAAACTTACTCTTCCTAATCTGACCTGGGATGAGAAGGGTTAACAGAAAAAACCTGGGGCTGTTTGCAATCTTCTAACATACCTTCTTGACTAAGGGGGAGGAAGGGAGGGAGGAAGGGAGGCAGAAGCGAAGGATGAGATTGGAAGGAAGCTGTTTAAGAACTCCTAACTCAATCTCAAAACATCCAGAAAATGCTAAGAAGCCTTTAACCAGCCCAACTTTTCACCTCTACCTCAAAAACTTAGAGTGGGGCATTGAACACGACTAGTGCCCCGCCTTAGGGTACCTAAGGTAGAACCAATGACTCTGTTTCTCTGAAAGCACCCATTTAGGGCCGATCCAAGGACACTGATGAAGATAGGAACAGTGCCCTATGTGTTAAGAGTTGCTTCCCGCCCTCCCCAGTTTATTCTCTAGCTTTAAGACATCCTAAAGTCTCTTCCCCTTATCTTGAAATAGCATAAACCTTCCCTCTTCTCCAGGACCATAAAATTCCTTGTCTCCCCCCATCCTGGGTAATAAAATTTCCCCTACCTCACTTATCTTGTGTCTCCTATCCTATCATCCATCTTCTTCATCCTGTCCCTAATCTTCAACCCCCATAAAATCTCCAAAACCACTTCACCACTGTGAAACCTCTATAACCATAACTCCTTGAAATATCGGGGTCTCACCCAGCCCCCCTGCCAGGAGAACCACACTGCTCCTACACCAATAAAACTGCCAATAAATAGATAAGAGAAAATCATCTAAGTGAATTCCTTCATACCTGAATCGGCTCTCTCTCAACTGGCACCTCAAAAAAATACTACAAACCTAGGAATGAAACTTAGAAAATTCACAGTAGGTTTGGACATAATTTGTCATCGGTATCAAATTACTGCAACAAATTAGCTTGCAAATAAAAATTTAGTAGGCCTTCTAAAAATCACACAACAGATTTTGCAAAACATTTCTTTGTAAAAGTATTTCCCTTTTTAAAAAACAGCTTACAATTTATCTTGCTACTATTAATTCCTAACTACCACAAAATTCCTAAATTTTCTGGTCATAAAACATCTTGTACATAATTGACGAAAATTACAAAGGAGATTTTACAAGTGTTTAGATTCAGGCTTACCCCTTAATCCATTTTCTTTGCATAATTACCAAGTTTCCTTTCACAAACATATTTTTGCAGATACTTGATTTAAACATTAACTCCAAAAAGCTTAGTTAACAATCTCACAAATTTCATAAATGATAGCAAAACAATTTTAACTGAAACTGCCTTTTAAATAAAGTTCAAAATATTATAACACATGGTCAGAATGACCTAGTCATCATTTTTCTGTCCCTCTGACAGTACAATTCTTAATCTAACAACTCCCACATTATAAGAGAAATTGCTTTTCTAACAATATAGATGATACAATTGTCTACCAAATTACATAAAAAAGACAATTTAGAAATATAACAATACCATAAACAATCATCATGTATTTAAACTTGAATCTAAAATCACTTAATTGCCAGTCTGGTGACCTTAATTGAGTTGAATGTGTTTCCAAATTGCTTTACACAGAAAATCATTCATCTCATCACCATTGGCACAAACCTCACATCTAAGAAAACCCACATAAAGTTACCAAATATGAAATAATTATATTTAACTTAAACAGTTAACATTCAGATAGCATTTGTTCTATGCCAAGCGCAAGAAATGGAAGGAGGAATTTTGTTTCCACAGAATTGAAGGTGTCCACGTGGCTCTGGGTCCATGTGCTCTTGGCCACCCCCTCCCCCCAACTCTACCTTAGAAGACTGGGTGTGTCAATCAGGAAGCTAAAGGAACTTGCATCTTGATTGGAAAATAGGGCCGATTAGTTAGTGATGAAAGGTTTTATTGAATCTGGGTCCCAACTATGAGAAAGATTTTGATTTGTATAATCATTAAGCTTTGCCTTTGTAAGGTATGACTGAATTTTGTTTCCACAGAGATTATTTAAAAATATGAAATCTTACTGTTGGCTAGTGGCAGAAATTAAACTGTATTCCAAATCGGTAGAGGAAGCCGGCCACCTGGAAATTAGCATAGGAAGGCTCCTTTGTTCTCAAAGGGACTGCCGGGCCCAAAGTAATTTACCTATGGCTGAGATCTTTATTATGGATAATCCTGTGTTCCTCTTCAATTCACCTTAGCAAGTGAAAGGGATCCCCCTCTCATGCCGAGGCAGGCTGGAAGGGAGGGAAAACTAAAAATGTTTTAGCTTGGTTGTTTTGCTTGAAAGGGAAGTGGCTCGCCTTTTTCAAATTCCTTAGGTCTTTTGTTAATTCAAATCTTTTTGTAAAAACTGAAGAATTAGAGTCAGGGATTGGAATGCATAAGATGAGAGTTGGAGAAAGAGGGGTGCCAAATTCAAATGTGAATGGTTCTTAAAGCAAATAATGATATGAAATAAAGTTCATTCATGGCCAGGCAAATATTCCTAATACCTGGGCCAGAGGAAACAGTTGGCTAGGAGGAGCTGAACAGTGCTAAATAAATGAATAAAGTGTATTTAAGGTATTAATGTATTAACATATAAATACCAGAAGTATTAAGGTCAATAATGTCAATGTGTGATAATCTGAAAATGTAATTGAAGTCATCTTATTTCTAAACTGTATTTTTAGAGTTCTCTTAGGCTTTAAATTTGAGAGACCCTAGTGAGGTCTGAATTTTGTTACATACGAATTGATCTTTTAAAAAAGGGTGTGATAAAAGTGTAATAGTTTGAAACTGTTATATTTGGTTATGCAAGTTTCTAAATACACAAAAATGTTTAAGGAATTAAATTTATATGGTTCAAACATACATTTGTATGGTTTAAATGTTGTTAAAATTGTACTATCAGAGAAAAATGCTGAATAGGTTAAAAAGCTGTTATTGTTCAGTTAAAATTGCTTTGCTATCACTTAATAGCGTTTGTGAGATTGTTAACTAAGACTTTGTGAGAATCTCCTGTTTTAATTGTTATGTACAAGAGGTTCTAGAAATTCTGTAATAACAGAGAATTGAGTTGTGGGAATTTATGAAAAAGCATTTTTTT
>JAQQSZ010019364.1:0-10379 GCA_028646595.1 Phalanger gymnotis
GGGTGGGTCTCCAATGTCTACCTAGAGTCTCGTTTGGACAAATCACCAACCCTCTTCTGATGAGTGTGTCCCCAAAAGCAAAATGCCAACCTCAGAGCATATATGCCCTCTTTAGGGCCCTGGGGCTTATTGCCTACTTAGCAAAAGGGCGTGGGGCCTGGGGTCTGGGTCTTCTTGTTTCTTAAACAGGTCATCAAAGACTCTGGATTCAATCAAAGACTCCTGACTGAAACAAAGGCAAGACTTGATCAAAGGCACTAGATTGACTTAGTGCTGAGAAGCACTCAAACAAAGAACAGCAAAAAGTCCCACTCTGCTTGCCATTACAAAGTATGCCAGGACAGCTAGGTGGTACAGGGCTTTGGGGATAATCAGAAAGGCTTGAACTCAAATCTGGCCTCAGACACTTACTATCTGTGTGACTCTGAGCGAGTTGCTTGACCTCTGTTAGTCTCAGTTTGCTCGTTCATAAAATAGAGGTAATAATAGCACCTACGTTGCAGGGTTGTTGTGAGAATCAAAGAAGATAGTATTTGAAAAGCACAGTGCCTGGAATATGGTAGGTGCTGTAGAAATGCTTATTCCCTTCCTACTATCCATTTTCTTTACCAGATAAGTTTGGCCAAATCAACTCTTCCGATGAGAGGTAGCGTGGTGCAGTAGAAAGCGTGTTGCACATGGATTAGCCAAATCAGAGTTCAAATTCTGGCTTTGTTATAACTCATGTCATAGTGGGCAGGATATTTAACCTCTTTAGGCCTCAGTTTCTTCATCTGTATGATGAGGAGATTGGATTAGATGGGCTTTGAGGTCTCTTCCAACTCTTTGACTCCATTTCCAATCTGCAATCTCCATGATCCTCAGTCACCCCTCATGTGAAAACAAGGATATTAGATCTAATGACCTCATAGGGGAGACAAAGACAAAAATGGAGCAGTTTCTGACATTGAGGAACTTAAATTCTACCAGAAAGACAACGATTCCATGTAAATGGAACATTACATTACATAGGTACATGCATGTAACTCTCTTTACTATTTATCTGATGAGGAAGATTTCTTTTTAAATAACCCATGGTCACGATAACCTTGGAATGCCCCTGGAATTAGAGTTATGAAATGGCTCATGATGATGCCCTGAGTTAGAGAGCAAACACAACGGGCTCAAGATTAAGATTCTTGTCCAGTGCTAGGAAGGATCCCTGTAATCCTCTGTGGCTCCCAGAGCTGCCTTGTGCTCTTGGGTTGTCAACATAGGGACACTAGTTGTAAAATGATCCAGCCATTTTGGAGAGCAATCTGGATTATGCCCAATGAGTAATTAAACTACCTATACCCTTTGACCCAGCAATATCACTACTTGGTCTATTTCTAAAGATGATTAGGAAAAAGGAAAAGAAGCAATATGTTCCAAAATGATTGTAGCAGCTTTCTTTGTGGTGGAAAAGAACTAGAAATTGTAGGGATGCTCATCAGTGTGGGAGTGGCTGAATAAATTGTGGTATATGATTGTGATGGAATACTCCTGTGCCATAAGAAATGATGAGCTCAATGATTTCAGAAAAATATGGAAAGGCTAGCATGAAATAATGAAGAGCAAAATGAGCAGAACCAAGAGAATATCATATACAGTAATAGCAATATTATTTTAAGAAAAACTAAGCAAATAAGTCATTTTGTCTATTACAAATACCCAAATTAACTATAAAGAACATATGAAGAAAGACTCTATCTGCATCCAGAGAAAGCACTGATAAATAGAAGTATATATATGATAATTGTACATTCATATACATATTTGTGTCTGATAGTAGCCATCTCTAGGGTGGGGGGGGGAAGGAAAGGAAAGAGAGAAAAAAAATCACATGATAATTTTGTTGTATATTTGAAAGGAATAGCAAATTATGCATAGCAGATTTGCAGTTTCATGTATTATCATCTTTTTTATTATACTATGTTATGGAAAGGCTTGTTTTATTCCATAAATTAAAAATAAAATAAAATAAAAAACCAAAGAAACACTGGGAACCAAGGTCAGAGTCAGCCACAGATGTTTAAGAGAAATAAGCTATGTCCCTCAAATGCAATCTTGAAAGCAATAATAAATAATACAAAAGATCTGGTGCCAGTCACACCCTGATAAAGTAAGGCAAAGCGCACAGGTAAGGACCACCACTTTCTCCTGTCTGCTTTTCTCTCATTGCTTCATGATCGTATTAAAGCAAACAAACTTTAGAGTCACATATTGTGGTCTCCACTGCAGGCTTGGTTTTGAAAAAGAGAACTTCGGTTGTTATTGCTACTGACTGCGACTAACCTTGGTGTCGTTGCCCTGTATGAGTGTGGAGACCCCAGGCCCCTTCTCTCCTTGTCCCCTTGAGAGATCCTCAAAACGACCACCTATCAGTCCTAATCTCATGTCTGTCAGTCAATAAACATTTATGAAGCACCCACTAGGTGCCAGACATTGTGCTAAGTGCTGGAAATACCAAAAAAGGCAAAAAATTGTCCCTGAGACCATTCTCTGGTCCCCAAGTATTTTTGGCATCATGAGTGATTACTTGCTAAACACATTTAGATCAATTCCTCTTGGTACTCTTGAAATACAACTTCCTACCTTCTTTCTTTGGGTTCATCTTTCAGTTAAACAGTTATTGTTCCACATTCAACCATGTTCTGTTGAACTAATTCTATTCCAACAAGGTAGGGATCCTTCAACTCATTGACCAACAACACTGTTCAAGCAAAGGACATCATCCCAGAATTGTCCTTTTGGTTGTTGACCTCATTTCTGTTAAATTCTCTGGGTACAGATCTTGGGGGATGGGAGGGAGGAGGCCTTACTGACACTTTGAATTTAATGTATTGGTGTTCATCCTACCTTCTAAATTGCTTCCAAAAATGATTAGCCTAAGGGTTTTTTTTTATTACATCAGCAAAATTTGCATTGACCTCACCCACATGTGCTAGTGACAACCTAAATTTTCTCTTAGCTTTGGCATACCAGTGGGCTCATGGTTTGGCATTTGATAAATGCTTATTGATATAACTGTAACTGTGGTTATAGCAAATGTATATTGAAATCTCCCAGGAATATAGATTCGGATGAAAATCTTGCTCAAAAGAAAGAATAGGGAGGGATGAAGAATTAAGCACATCTCAGATCTGTGGGTTGAATTCCCATTCCATAACACTGATTTCTTTTAGGCCATGGGTATTCTAAGCTTTAGATCTGGAACGGACCTTAGAGATCATCTTGTCCCTCTCCCTCATTTTACAAACTGAGGATCAGGGAGAGTGTTTTATACAAGGTCATGTTGCATATAAACCTTTGATGGTAAGTCCTATGGTTTAACAGTTTTGGTCAATGAGTTAAAGGATCCCTACCTTGTTGGGATGAGATTAATTCAACAGAACATGGTTGAACGTGAAACAATAACCCTTTGTCTGAAAGATCAACCCAAAGACACAAGGTAGGAAGTTGTATTTCAAGAGTACCAAGAGGAATTGATAGATATGTAACCCTTTACAATGCACAAAAGTATTTTATATGGGTAGTAATTAGAAGAATTGGGATTTGAACCCATGTCTTCTGACACCAAATCTAAACCTCCCATTATGCCAAGACTCATGGTGGAGTTGTACAATTTGTTTTGACATTCTTATGCATTTTAAAATGTCTTCATTGTCTATTTTGTTTCCCTAAGCAACTTGAGGTTGTGGCTAGTGCCTTAATCTTTCATATTCTTCACACCACCTATATAGTGCTCCTTAGACACTTGTTGAATGAATGGCAGCATGGATGAATTGAAATCAGATCTCCATCATCTGAATATCTGAAAGGAAATATGCATCAGATCCATTTGGGTAGAAAATCCAACTCTACTCTACCTCTATCCCACCACTGACTAGTTTTCCTTCTCCCAAATAAGAAAAAAAAACAATAACAAAGTAGATTGCTTTAAAAAAAGATCATTTTTCTTTAATTTAAGAAGGATTCTTTCCAACAGACAGGGGGAAAGTCATTACCCAGAGGACTTCTTTGCCAGTCCCAAATCATTCCCGTGATCTCAAGGCAGCCAAGAAAATAATGATCTGAAATAACATTTACTGGAATGGGATGTGGAAGCCTCCATTTGGATGACTCTTGGGTGATTCACAGGAGCAATTTCTAAAATTTACAGGCTTCAGACTCTGCTCTTATTAAAAAAATATATTTTTTAAGATTGGAGGGAGGGGCTGCAAGTGGATGAATCTAGCCCATTGTATTTGAGATTTTCAATGAGTAAGCCTGCTGAGTAGCCAGATTGAAAGGGGGAAAAGGACTAAAAAAAGAAACAAACCAAAAAAAAAAAAAGACAAAAAAAGAATTCATCAGCTGTGAAGAATGATTAAGTGTGAGGTGTTTGCTAAGGTATTAATTGTGTGACTCCCAGCACTTTGGTGATTTTATAAACCTGTGTGTATGTTTCTTTTCTCTCTAGTTTGTTATATTGTTAGGCATAGCTCTGTAGAAGTTTCAAGAGGAAATATCAGTGGGAGGTAGGATTCTTGACTGCGCTTGGATGCTCTATTGATAAAATCATATAAAGTGTACAGGTGTTGACAACCTGGGCAGCTGGAGTATCTGGGGTTACAGGAAGTCCATCACATTTCTAAGCTGCTTTCACGCTGCACTTTGTAGCAAGGAAATGAAAATAATTCACCTCCTCCTTTCTTTGTCTGCATACCACTGGCAGTCCTGACCCCAGCCCTGTCTTCCCACCATTTATCTCCATATCAGTTCTACAGGCTAATTTCCTTAACACATATAATTAATAATGACAATGCTTTATACATGCCTAACACTTCCTATATGATGTCGTTTGATCCTCGCTACGAAGTATTTACTAAGTACTTACTATGTACCAGACACTGTGTTAAGCATGTTTATAAATATCATTTCATTTAATCTTCATAATGCTAGGATATAGGAGGTCTTATTCTTTTCCATCTCTCAGAGGAGCGAACTTGAGGCAGGCAGAGGGTTAACTCGTCTAGGGTCATACAGCTGGTGAATATCTGAAGCTGGGTTTTAATTCAGATCTTCTTACTCCAAGGCCCAGCATGCTCTCTCTATATAATATACATAGATAAAATATAGAGAATATGTAACATATATATATATTATATACATATAATATATATATAATACCTAGCTATCCTAATAGTCCTCAGTTGGTTGTAATTAATTTATTTTTTAAGACACACATAGATTTTGTTATAACTTCATTGGATCCTGGGGCTAAAAGACCTTTCCTAGTCATGTAGTCCATTCCTTTACCTAGAAGGAAGATTGTACTCAAACCGCTGTAGAAAGATAACTTCTTCTTCTCATGCATTTACAAAGAAGTAAACTCCATAATTTTCCTTCGAAAAAAACATTCTTATTTCCCAAGGATTTTCATCCAATAAATTCTTCCTATTGTCTATCTAGCTTATGTTGAGCTGGTTATGTCCTTTTGGTTCATTAGATGGGAAACTGATTTTTTTCCCATTTTTCATGTAGGATTTGAATGTGTTAGCTCTTCCCTCCCTGCCCTGCCCCCCAGCCCACCTCAATGCACACAATTCGCTCCCTATATTATTAAACAAAAGAGACAGAACTCACTGTGACCACTATCTGTGTAGCTCATCCAGGTACAACCATGGATCCCCTTTCTAACTTTCTGGTTTGTATGGCTAGTGAGATGTTGCTGATTTTGTCTCATGTCCTTGAAGCAGAACTAGGCTAGGAGTCAGAGGACCTACAATGGAATCATGACTCTCCTATTTTCTAGCCTTGTGAGCTTCATCTCTGTGGGCCCCAGTTTCCTCATCTATAAAATGAAGAAATTGGACAAGATGATCTCTAAGGTCCCTTTTAGCTCTATAATTCTATGATACTAGGATTTGAAATCTCCCATAACATTCCATAACCATCCCTTGTTAAATTAATGGAACTAGTGGGATTCTCCCAGAGGTACCTATGGTCTTTTGGCTTGGCTGCTTGGGTTTTAAGTATTATGTTCATCTTATCCCCTCAGGCTCTTAGGCAGACATCTAAGGCTTCATAAAACATGGCCATCACATGCAGGACACATTTTAAGCAAGCTCATTAAAGTTGTAGGCTCCTGAAAGGTTTGGGGGTATCTCAAAAGACTAATGAGGAAATAAAGCAAAGGAGCTCTGGTTTGGGGTCTGTGCATTCTGATGATGATAATAGCAATTAATAACTGCCACAATAATAATATTAGCCAAAATTTTATGGTGCTTTAAGGTTTATAAACTGCTTTATGTACATTAACTGATTAGATCTTCACAAAGTATCATGAGGTAAATGCTGTTACTATCTCTACTTTATAGATGAGGAAACCGAGGCTGAGAAAGGTTAACCAATTTGCCCAGGAGGGTTATATAAATTCAATAGAGGATGATTATTAGAAAAATTCCAGAATTATATAAACATATATGTGTATATACATACAGTGGAGCAGGTTATTATCTACATGGTATTATAGCAGGTATATGCACACACATATATACATATATAGGTACTATAGCAGGTATATGATACATACACACATCTACATGCATGTATATGTATACCTGTATGACTATATGCATATATTCTATACATTGTAAATATGTAACAGGTTTTATATGTATGTCTATGTGCATATAGGGGCAGCAAGGTGGCACTAGCCTAAAGTCAAGAAGACCTGAGTTCAAATTCGGCCTCAGACACTTACTAGTCGTGTGACCCTGTGCAAGTCACTTAATCCTGTTTGTCTCAGTTTTCTCATCTGTAAAATAAGCTGGAGAAGGAAATAACAAACTACTCCAATATCTTTGCTAAGAAAACCCCAAACGGGGTCATGAAGAGTTGAACACAACTGAAATGATTGAACAGTAACAAATATATATATATATACATATATATATATGTACACACATACACACACACACGTATATATAGTGTGTATGTATATGTATGTATATCCATCCATTCGTCTGTCCTTCTGTCTATCTATCTATCTACCTAATCTCATACTTGCTCCACTGAAAGCCTATTCTGGGGAAAGAATCCCTTCAGACAATCTTGATGCATCAAGAATCTCCTATTTCAAATACACACTTCAGAGTTAGCAGAAAATATCAAGTGTTACTTAAATATATAAATGCCTTGCTTTGTAAGCCTTTGGTATTTAGGCCTAGTTTTTACTACATCATCTTGCACTTCTGTTCTCTGTTGTTTTATAGCCTAACAGAAGACAATGAGCATTTACTAAGTGCCTGCTATGTGTCAGGAACTGTGCTAAGCATTTTACAAATATTATCTTATCTTCACAGCAACCTTGGGAGGTAGGTACTATTATTAACCTTATTTCATAGGTAAGTAAACTGAGGCAAACAGAAGTTAAGTGATTTGGTCAGGGTCAAACAGCTAATTAACATCTGAGGTAGAGTTTGAACTAGCATCTTCCTAACTGCAGGTCCAGAGTTCTATCTACTATGCCATCTAGCTGCCTCTAAAGAAGAGAAAAATCAAGACTTAATGGGTTCCTATACGTATTTAAGGGGCTCTCACATAGAACAGGAATAGACTTTTTTCCTGTATGGCTTCAGAGAACAGAATTAGGGTTAATGTTTGAAAGTTACTAGGAGGCAGCTTTTAGTTCATTATAAGGATGAGCTTTTCAATCAACCAATCAAAAAGCATTTGTTAGGCACTTACTGTGTGCTAAGCAAACTAGGCACAAAAAGACAAAAATGAGAGAAAACAACATGTACATATATAAGTAAGCACAAAGCATTCAAAATTAAACAAGGTGTGTGTGTGTGTGTGTGTGTGTGTGTGTGCGTGTTTGTGCGTGTGTGTGTGTTTGGAGGAAGTACTATAGTTTTCCAACAATGGACTAGGGTGCTTAATGCTTCCTCTAACTGGAAGAAAGTATTTAAGCAGAGTGCATGACCATATGTCAGCAATGTTGTATTTGGGATTCCTGCAGCAGGTCAAGAGGTTGGAATAAAGGATTTCTATGGTTCCTCCCAACCCTGAGATTCTCTGTTCTTATTGGATGTTTATATAACCGGTGCTTTGAAAATTTCTTGAGGGATGAGCCTGGGCTACGGCTTTCTCCCTGTCACCTAGCACCATGTCTGGTATACCCTTGGGGCTCATATGTATCTGATACACCAAATAAGACACCCATTGATGTCACTGGCATGTTACTTGGCATGTACCTCCCCGTTTCCACTTAATTTTGCTTTCCATCGGTAGAGTCCAAATGCAAAGATTTTCTCTGTATCGCAACACAACGATCGTTGCTACAATACTTTGTTATCAAGTCAGAAAGTTTGCTTTACCTGTTAGCCAGGGATAGAAAAATGTTTAAAAGACAGATGATTTTGATCTGGGGCTGGAGCATTCACAGGAGGAGTTTCTGGCCATGACTCTGAGTCAAACCCCAAACATCACAGCCCCTCTCTGGAGAAATATTAATAATTAGCGCTAGCAGAGTGAACTTGGGCAATCTCTCCTCTCTGACATAGCTGTGAGGCATCTCTAGGGCCCCTGTAAGGCTCTAAGGCTCTAACACTTCGGCACCAATTTCTAGGGGATGTTGACATGTGAATGAGCATCTCCAAGAAAAATAAGAGAAGAGTCAAGGGGGAAAGGGTGGGAGAGCGTAGAAAGAGTAAAATTAGGTGGGATGGAAAGCTGCTGCCAGATTTTAATAAAAATCTACAGCTGAGTCTGCATTTGCAGCTGCCTTGAGGTCCACACTATTTGCTGTAAAATGTCCATAAAGGAGGAATGCGGACTATTATTGCCCAGGAAAGAAGTCTTCTAGTTGGCAAGCTGGGGAATGGAAGTTTGTGCAAGCTGTTGGCCCTAGGGTAGGTTAGAGAAAAGAAAAAGGGAAATGTGCCACAATAGGACCTGGGGAAGTTTGGATTCACTTCAGTTTGTGTGGTGTGCAGCAAAACCACTGAATAGTTGGTAGTTTCCTGCTTTGCTTCCACCAGCAAGGCCTCAGAGTCTCTGGTTCAGAACTGTAACTAAAAATGTTCATATATAGAGTGAGCACAGATGAGCTGGGGGATAGAGCGTGGACCTCAGGGGACTACTGCAGACCCTGGGACACAAGGCTTTCTGGGAGGACACTACCTTATGTAGGAGGAAGAGATAGAGGCCTTGGGACACAGCCTTCAGGTGCAGAAACCCCAGGGCAGCTGCTGGAGAGTCCCTCTTCTAGGGAGGGATACCAGTAGGGGATGGGTTAGGGAGGAGCTCATTTACGATACATCTGCCAGGGCTAGTGGGTGAAGGACTAAGAGTGGGAAGGAAGAAGCTTCTGGTTTTAAATCATTGTTTTCCACAAATAGGTGCTATTCTCAGCAGTTCCAATCTGCTGCAGTGGATCAACTTCTTAGTAATTCCACCCCAATGAAAGCTCTGTTCTCTTTGACTATTGTCCTGGTAATGGCTCTTCCATTTTTTTTTCCCTCTCCTCCCAAGTCACTCTCGGACCATTTTGTTTGTCTTAAGTACAACAGAAACTATTTTGCTCTAGGCAAAGAAGATAATAAATATAAACTGCTTACATATGAGGCACACACAGGTCTACAGAATTCAAATGGATTATAGCTCTGCCAATCAATCAGTTAATGAATAATTTATTAAGTTCTGACTTTGTGACAGACGCTGCAGACATAAAGACAATAATTAATAATAATAATAGCCAGAATTTTTAAAGCACCTACTATGAGCCAGACACTGTTCTAGGCACTTTTACGATCATCTCATTTGTTGCTCACCACCACCTTGGGAGGTAGGTACAAATATTATCTCTAATTTTTTAAGTTGGGGAAACTGAGGCAAACAGAAATTAAGTGACTAAGTAGGAAAATAAAAATTAAACAGTCCCTTCGCTCAGGGAGCTTATAGTTGATAAGAGGGAAAAAGATGTTTAGATTAAAAATCTTTAATGATAAAATACATTGAAAATTCAAGAGATTTTCAGAGAAAGAGGAAGCAGTCACTAGCAGCTGGGGGTGTCAGGAAAGGCTTCAGATAGCTGGCAGTATTTGATTTAAACTTTGAAGCCTACCAGGAATTCTGAGAGATGTATATGAGGAAAGAATGCATTCCTGGAGTAAGAAGCAGCCTTTGAAAAGGCATGGAGATAGGAAATGGAATGCTATGAATGAAAATTCTTAATGAC
Source organism: Phalanger gymnotis (assembly GCA_028646595.1). Classification (NCBI taxonomy): domain Eukaryota; kingdom Metazoa; phylum Chordata; class Mammalia; order Diprotodontia; family Phalangeridae; genus Phalanger; species Phalanger gymnotis. Next base: position 10,250 of record JAQQSZ010019364.1, read on the forward strand.
TCCCTTGATTTGGATAGCCCTGGGTTTCTTTGGGTAGATGGCCTAGGGGAAAGTGTGCTGCCCTTGGAAAGGTCAATTTGAAACCTGCCTTTGACACTGGCTGTATCAAATATGGCCCAATTAACCTCTT
>JAQQSZ010019365.1:0-10379 GCA_028646595.1 Phalanger gymnotis
AAAAAGCAAAATATAGTTAGTCTTTCACAACATGAGTGTTGTGGAAGGGTTTTACATAATGATAGGTATGTGCCTTCTGTTGAATTGCTTGACTTCTTAGGGTGGGTGGGAAGGGAAGAGGGGAGAGAATTTGGAACTCAAAGTTTTAAAAAATAGATGTTCAAAAACAAAAAAAAAAAGCATTTGCATGCAACTAGAAAATAAGATACACAGGCAATGGGGCACAGAAATTTATCTTACCCTACAAGAAAGAAAGGGAAAAGGGGATGGGAGGGGAGTGGGGTGACAGAAGGGAGTGCTGACTGGGGAACAGGACAACCAGAATATATGCCATCTTGGAGTGGGGGGAGGGTAGAAATAGGGAGAAAATTTGTAATTCAAACTCCTGTGAAAATCAACACTGAAAACTAAATATATTAAATAATAAAAAAGAAAAAGATATCAATAAAAACATAAAAAGAAAAAAAAAGCAAAGAAACAAAACAAAGCATACCATCATTTGTGTAACAGAAAGAAAAATGCCCCAAACTGAGAATTCCGACATGAGGATCAAAAGCCTAAGTGCTGAAGATGTTTTACAATTCCATCATTGTTTTATTTTTTCTAAGTAAAATGTTTGTCATTTCCTATCAAATGAAAACCAGATGAATATAATAAGATGCTGTGAGGCATGCACATCCTGGGTTGGTCAAATTCAGCAGTTTATATAGTATGGCTCAGGTTAGGTCATTCATAGTACTGCATAGTCAGTCACTCACTGATTCATTATACCCTCACTCTGAAGTAGAATTCTGTGTAAAGATTCCTAATTCAAAGCTAGGTTTAGCTCATTTCTAAGTCCCCCCCCCCAAAAAAAAAATAAGTTAAGAGAGTCCCTTCTAGAAAGTTTTTTTAACGTACAAAATAAATTTTGGATTTTGGGTTGATTTAGAAAATTATGGGAAACATATTGGTCTTTGAATAATGCTCATTCCATGATAACTTTGAAGAAAAACTTGAACCACTATCATTGGAATATTCATGTTTCATATATATTCTGAATTTTATAAACTTTAGTCTAATTTTGTGAGCTATCTTAAAGTATTCTGGATGTCATATTATGAGTTCTGGTGAGACAGCATTTTCATTGGAAAGAACACTGAAATTGGAGTCATAAGACCTGGGTTTGAAGCCTGGCCTCAACTTCTTCATCTGGAAAATGAAAATAATGCACTATCATCCTCACAGGTTCTGAAGGAAAAGGGTTAAACCATAAGGTCCAAATATATTCTATAGATGTAGCCTATTAATTATTTATAATTTGATTAAATATTTTGGTGATTTTTTCAATTTTCCAAGATAATATTAACACCCTGCAGGCAATACCACCTAGCATAAACACCAGTCTTCTTCACTGGTTCAATTTCCTTTGGGAGCAGGTTGTGGCTTATTTACATTATGGGATATTTTAAAAGAAATGTAGTTTTATTGCTTTCTTGAGTATATACAGTACCATGAGCTAGCCAGAATGTTTTGCCAACTAGAGGTCAAGCTGACCTGTTTTAGTTGGTAGTTAAGAAATCTCGTAAACACAATTTAAAAACAAATGTTGATGGTTGTTTGAAGGAGCACATCCTTAGTAAAAAACGTGGTAGATAACTTTCTCAGAAATTTTTGATCCAGTTCTCATATTTTGAGTTGAGAGATTTTTCTCAGATATTCTAACATATATTAATATGAGGCCTTCTTGGTCACTTGGTGTATTAGTGAACCTGACTAACAAATAATCAAGTTATACAAATCTCATTATGGAATCAGTCCTATTGTGTTAGAAAGGATTATAGGAACATAGATTTAGAGGTAGAAGGGACCTTATATGTCAGTGAGTCTGACTCTTTCATTTTAGAGATAAAGAAACTAACGTTCAGAGAGGTTAATTGACTTACTCAGGGTCATACAGTTGATAAATGCCTGGGGGAGGATTTGGAACTTCCTTACTCCAAGTCCAGAAATTTAGCCACCATACTACATGTGTTTGGCATGTTGCCACCACAAAAGAATGCTACCTTCAGTGACAAATTTGCATGAGACAAATTGGTATCTCCTTGATGCTTTCTTTTCTCTCACTGGGCTGATTTCTTCACTTTGGAATTATTCTATGAACTCTTTTTTTTTTTTACCACTTCCAACCCAGCCCCTGGAGTTGGTCATTCTCTGAATTCTATCTTGTCTGATCCAGTAAGGACATCTGGTTTACATTCTATTAGAGTTATGCACTCCTACCCAAAAGATTATTTTCCTTGGGCATACTAATTGGTCTTTACATCACCAATACAAATGGGTTGCATTTATTCTCCAAGGGGTTTAACAATTCTACTTTTCCCCACTTGTGATGAATAATGTATCAGATAAAAACAATTTTGGACATGGACAATGTGAGAATTTGCTTTTCTTGGCTATGTAAATGTCACAATGGTTTTGTCTCTTTTTTGTTTTCAATAGGGCTAGTTGAGAAGTTAAATGCTTGTTAATTAAAAAATAAAAATTTTAAATGTGTCAGAAAAGGTCAGTATCATAGGTTTACAGCTGGAAGAAATCATTTAAAAGAACTCCCTCATTTGTAAAAATGAGGAAATGGACTTGAAAAGAAGAATCCACTTTCCTCAAATCACATTGTCCTCTGAAATGTCTTCACAACTCTGTAGAATCATCTTGTTCCAATAAAGCTAAGCATTTCAGAGGCTTCCTCAGGAGTTACCAATTTTTCTTTCAAATCTTGAGGTATTCCTTTAGGATTCCCTAAATACCTCCCTTTCTCTGCCTGTTCAAATCCTATCCCTTTTCCAACACCTGGCTCAACTCCCACATTTTATGTAAAGCTGTTTGTGATACCAGGGACCTGCTTATTGTCTACCCCAATCTTTTCTCTTCACTTTATTTCCTTTAGCAAAGTCTCAGTCTTGACTTATTTTATGTTCCAATTTGTTTTCACTACTTTCATTTCCTTTTCCAGTCTATCTCACTCACTGTCTAACTTTAGTGGATTTTAAGTTATGTTCTCATTTTCTCTTTCTAAAATTGACAGATGAGCCATCTAGGTTTAGTGTAACCCTAAGAATAGGGACACGTTTTATCTTTCTTTGTAGGTGTTAAGTTACCCCTGTGTCTAACATTGTCCCTTATCTATAGGAGAAAGAATGTATCTTTGTTGATTTTATTGAAGAAAAATAATTTGTGAAGACATATAAACAATACTCACTCTATCACCCTGATGACTAAAAGAAGTATTTCATGAGATACTGAAATGATGCTGCCCTTGGTCTTTCTTAACATCAGTAAAATGGATACAAACTTTCAAACCAAGGCTATATGTTCACCTCTTCAGGTACAGATTGATGTATATGACAATCAAGGTATGTTCCTTACCTGATAATATTGAGACAAAATCCGTGTTTGAAAGATACCATACAAATAAATTGCCAATCTATATTTTATAAGCCAGGATCCAGCAGAGTAGAGTCTGTAAAATATCCCCCTCTTTCATTCTCTGTCTTTGTCTTTGAATAGATAAATGACAAATCTTGATTAATACCATTATCTGGTCCAATGAAAATAAGACATTATGTGGATCAGCGTTATAAGGGACAGTTAATTCCACAGGAATGATATACACGCACATGATGTAAGTAATATGGCAAATGGAAACTAATGCTAAGGGGAATTTATGCTGCCAAAGCTCAAGCGTTAGTATGAATTGTAGCCAACCATCCAATTTGTGTCCCAACTGATCACTTGGAATTTTGCAGAGAGTCTTGGTGAAGTAATGGTGAGGTATAAGAATGATATTGCAATTCATTAATGTTATTGCAAAATTATTTTGGTTATGTGGAGTTTACCTGTAGTGAGCCTTTGTGCAGCCAGTACTGACTTGCTTATGTAGATAACAAAACAAAAATAGAGAGCTTCCAATATACCAAATGGCCAAATGCTTTAATAGTCAGAGTTGTAAATAGGGGACACTCATTAATATAGATGGAGGGGATCTTTGCAAGGCTAGGGGAAAAACAACAACAGCCAAGGACATTTATCACATTCCTGGCATCAGAAGAAGGAAGGCCCAGAAATTTTGTGACGTAACATGTGATAGAATTATGATTACAATTATAAAATCACAGAATTAGAAGAGACCTCCGAGGCATATTTGGTTCAACCCATACCTACAGCATGAAGACGATCTACAAAAGCCCTAAAAAGATTATAATTGATTTCTCTTATAGCCCCTCAGAGGTAGAAACTTTACTATTTCCTGAGGTAGCTCATTACAACAGCTCTGACATTCATCACAACTGTATTTAGGAGTTATTTCCTTATATTGATCCAAATACTTCTCTATAGCTTCCACTCATTTCTCCCAGTTGTCCTCTCTGAGACCAAGAAAAATGAGTTAAGTCACATATGCATGCCACTGATAGAACTTTTACTTCTCATTCTGATAAGCACACACCTAAATTGATCCATTTAATCACAATGATTGCTCTTAATACTACTCAAGATTGAATTTGTTACATGTTTGATGCCCAAACCTGAGCCTCCTTTCCCTCGGCAAGGAATGCTTATAGGTAGTATGATTCAGATAGATGGGGGTGTGGGGAAGGGAGGTATTTTGTACTTGGAAATGAAAGCTTGTAGGTTTTCCATTCCCAGTCCAATAAGGACCTGCTATTACTAGGGACAGAAAAGAGTCCCTACAGTCCCTTAAGTTACTCATGTGTGACCTCTTAAGACACTCTCTGATGCATCAGGACTGGAGAAATAGCTGAAATGGTAGCTCAATGCATTAACAATTCCACCTGAGCAAGGGTGCTTAACCTGGAATCCATAGGCTAAAGGGTCTTTGGATAGATTTCAGAGGAGTCCATGAACTTGGATGGGAAAAATATACATCTTTAATTTCACTAGATGGAAAATATACAACTTTTAGTTTAACTGAACATTTGCATTCCCTTCAGTTGTTACAAAAACATTATTCTGAGAAGGGGCCCAGAGGTTTTGCCAGACTGTCAAAGGAATCCATCACACACACACACACACACACACACACACACACACACACACAGAGAAAGAGTGAGAGAGAGAGAGAGAGAGAGAGAGAGAGAGAGAGAGAGAGAGAGAGAAAGCATTTAAGGGAGACAACTAATGATGCAAGGGAGACAAGAGCCTATGTTGTATTGGTAGGTATGTGAGGAAGTCATCACTATTTCTCTTCTGCCCTGCCTTCTCCAGGGTTGCCAGGTACCACCCTGATGTTGAGTAAAACTTCAAGGTAATTTACATGTCCCAAATGTTAGCTGGCAGAGGCATGAAGGAACTGGAAAAGAATTTGTTTGCCCTAACACAATAGGGATGGGAGCCTGGAGGACTTCCCATTTGAGGAGGGTGGTGACTGAGATCAAAAAAGGTCTTGAGAGCTTCCCAAAAGTGCTGTTTGTGGGCTGGACAGACTTGCCTGTGGACAAGACTAACATTAGAAGTGAGCATTTATTGATTGGTTTCCAGTTGACTTGGCGGTATTACAAAAGAGGAAGAAGATAGTCCAGAATAATATGAATGCTCTTGGAGAAGACAGCAGCTTCTTGGAGAAGCAAATATCAGCTTTAGATTCAGAAAGAAATGGTTATTTCATAGGTGAAGTGGCAAAATATGGAGATGCAACTAGCCACTGGAAGAAGGACTGTGGGAAGTATTCAAGAAATGATACAACCCTAAGAGCATGAATTATGTTGAGAGTGTTCTATCTCCTCTCAATTTGATGTAGACTGAGCACCATTCATATATGAGAATAGAGATAATTCTATTACTTGTTTTTCCCTTGTTATTTACTTTGATATTCTGTCTAAATTAATTGTTTGTTTGTTTTGTGGCTTCCCACCCAGTTTATTGTTAGGGTAGCCAGTGGATGCAATCTCAAGATATATTTGTATAATTATGACTATCCAAATAGCCCATTTTCCATTTGGAGTAGCAAGGGATTGCAAAGTCCCAGGGAACATTTTTCGAAACAAGAGCTTCTAGTGAATATTTGGATAAGAATGGCATACACTTGGTGGTAAGACTGTGTTTTACATGCACATAGTAGCCCTAAAGAACACTGTGGTAAAATCAAATGGAGTGAATATAGGAGAGACATGAATAGGGGCTGGGAAATACAATGCCTCTACTGTGTCCTTGATGATTAGTCTTGATTATCTTACCCTTGTGTTGGCATTGTGGAATGCTTTGGCTTTTCAGATGTTTGTCATAATACATGGTTATGGTTCATGCTGACCCAGAGTCAACAGACATCATGCACCAGAACTGGGAAAGTAAGCAACAATGAGAGCTATAAGACAATTTGCTCTAGCTTTTCAAGAACTGTGTTGCTATTGCCAGCTGACAGAAGCTTCCTGGCCACTATTTATCCTATTGCTTTACCTATAGTGAGTTCAAAGAATTTTGTTAACCTATAATAGGGGGAAGCAGCTGAAAATCTTATACTTATGAACTTCTTCCCTTAACAACCTGATGTAAGGATGAAAGAGGTATGGTTTAGTCAATCAATCAATCACTGGACCTTACCTAAAGTGATTAATAAAATACTCTATCTCTAATATCTTTATTAAGTTCATACATCTCTATTGAATCAATTAATCAAGAGCATTAAATTAATATATTCCCTAGCATGCCTTATGCTTCTTCTATAAGTAGCAAGCCAGTTCAGAATCCAGATTCAAATATCTGGCAGCATAAAGTAGAGAGCAGTTCTAGCTGAGCTCCTGAGAGCATATTGGTTTTGGAGAGGAGGAGAAGAGCATCTGTCTTTTCCATTCCACCTTGAAAAGAGGAGGACTTTGTGAACTTCAGAAACTTGGAGGATTTCTATTTCTTATCTGCATCACAACAGCATTCCTCAGAAAGCAGAGGCTGGTGGAAGTGTATGCATTGGGAGTTGAGGACAATAAAAAAACATGAAGGGGAAAGAAAATTTGGAGAACCACCACAGAGCAAGGTAGAAAAACGTTATAGCTAAGAACATCATGAGAATTCAATGAAGGGAAGAAAAAGGACTTCCGAGAACTGTCAGTAATCCCATTTGCCACATGCACTCTAAGCTTGAGCCCACTTTCCTCAGGACTCTGGATGTACATTTGGCAGGATGTACCCCTGGCTCTGGGGCATTGTTTGTAATGACTAGACTATCTTATTAAACATACATTTCTAAAAGCTTTGATGTTCAGTTCTTTCAGTCATTTCTGATTCTTCATGATCTCCTTTGGGATTTTTTTGGCAAAGATACTGGAGTGGTTTCCCATTTTCTTCTCTAGCTCATTTTACAGAATAGCTAGTTGATATCTATAGATAATCAATTGGGGAAATCACACCAGTAGGGGCTTGTGAGCTACATTACTAGAAAAGCACTTTGGGGGTGGCAGGGCCATGATAGCACTGTGAAAGGAGGGAACTACTGGAGCTCTCTCACAAATTCTGTCAGATATGTCTAAAAATATGAATCTGAGTAGATTTGAGAGAGTTAGAAGCCACTAGTAGACTGAGTGGGGCAGGAGCGCCAGGCATGTGGAACGGCACCAGACCACACCAGCCGGGAACAGCAGAGGAATCCAGCAATTGTGCTGGTCTGGGAGAGTGCTAGGCAAGCCCAACATGGGAACAGAAGCAGGCTCAGGGAAGAAGTACCAGCTGTGGTGGCGATCGAGCCTCAGGACTCTCAGCCCAGGATAGCAGTCTGTCAGAGCTGTGGGAGACACCAGCACAGAGACTGTGGCTATGGGAGCAGCTACCTCGGAGGCTCCCAGCTCAGCCTGAAAAGCAGTTCTTAGGGGAAGTTTTATATCTCTAAATGCTTGCATGAATAAAATAGATAAAAGCCAAAGACCATTGATTCCTATTATGGAGTCAGGGAACATCAAATTAACAATCCAGAAGAGGACAGCATGGACACTATACCCACATCTGAAACCTCAAAAGGGAGTATGAACTGGTCTCTATCCCAAAAAGCATTGCTGGAAGAACTCAAGGAAGACTTTAGAAACCAAATTAGAGAGGGAAAAGAACAAATGGGAAAAATGGGAAAAAAATCACTGATGAAAACAAATCTCTATAGTAGAGAGAAAGAAGGGAGGGAGAAGAGTAGTATTTAAGCTTTACCCCCATTGGATTTGATTCAAGAAAGGAATAACATACTCCGCTAAGTATAGAAATCAAACTTGTCCTACAGCAGAAGGACAGGAAAGTGGAAAGAAAAAGGGGATGGCCAGAAGGGAGGGAAAAAGTAGCAAAGGGAAAAAGGTAAGATAAGGGATGAGAATCAAGAGAGACAGTAAACTGAGGAAGGTGGTGGTCAAAAGCAAAACTCTTTTGAGGAATGGAAAGGAGAAGGGAGAAATAAAACCATAAATGGGAGAAACAGGATGGAGGAAAAGACACAGATAATAATCGTAATTGTGAATGTGAAAGGGGTGAACTCTCCCATAAAACAGAAATGGAGAGCAGAATTGACTAAGAACTACAATCCTGTATGCAAAAGGGTGGAGCCAAGATGGCAGCTGGAAAGTGTGGACTAGCCTAAAGCTCTCCCTCAAGATCCTCCAAACACTGATAAAAATGGCTCTGAACAAATTCTGGAACTGCAGAACCCACAAAATAGCAGAGGGAAGTAAGGCTCCAGCCCAGGACAGAGTGGATGGTCACTGGGTAAGGTCTATTACATGGAGCTGGGAGCAGAGCAGAGCAGAGCAAAGTTGTGGGCTGCCCCTAAACCGACCAGACTAGGAGCTGGGCAGAACAGGCCCTGGCACCCTGAATCAGTGAGCTGTGGCAGTTACCAGACTTTTCAACCCACAAACAAGGTCAGTGGGAAAAACAAAACAAAACAAAACTTCTGGGACAGAGTGAAAGGAGTTTGCAGTTCGGCCACTGCCCCAGAAGCAGGGGAGGTAGTGCAGCTACAAAACTACAGCTGCAGTTGCTTCTGGCCCCAGGCCCCACTGGTAGGAGGAATTAAATGGTGGATCCAAGCAGGAGTGCAGAGCCTGCTCAGATCTGAGTTGCGGCCCAGGTTGGCAGTTCTTGGGGGAGGAGGAGCACTGGTGTGGCAGAGCTTGCTGTGTAGAAAAAGCTCTGAAAACAACAACAGCACAACCCTTCAAGCTTGGGATAAAGCACTCTATACTCTACAAGCAATCATACACAGATGAAAAACTGAAGGGTCAAGTAGTTGGCTGGGAACATGGTCAGGCAGTGCAAACGCACCCAGATTCAGACTCAGACTTTGGAATGTTTCTTTGGTGACAAAGAATACCAAAACATACAGCCAGAAGAAGCTAACAAAGTCAAAGAACCTACATCAAAAGCCTCCAAGAAAAACATGAACTGGTCTCAGGCCATGGAAGAGCTCAAAAAGGATTTGCAAAAGCAAGTTAGAGAAGTAGAGGGAAAATTGGAGAGAGAAATGAGAAGGATGTGGAAAAACCATGTGAAACAAGTCAATGATTTGCTAAAGGAGATCCCAAAAATACTGAAGAAAAGCACATCTTAAAAAATACACTAACTCAAATGGCAAAAGAGCTCCAAAAAGCCAATGAGGAGAAGAATGCCTTGAAAGGCAGAATTAGCTAAATGGAAAAGGAGGTCCAAAAGACCACCGAAGAAAATACAACCTTAAAAATTGGATTGGAGCAAGTGGAAGGTAGTGACTTGATGACAAATCAAGATATTATAAAACAGAATCAAAGGAATGAAATAATGGAAGACAATGTGGAATATCTCATTGGAAAAACCACTGACCTAGAAAATAGATCCACGAGAGATCATTTAAAAATTATTGGACTACATGAAAGCCATGATCTGAAAAAGAGCCTATGATATCATCTTTCAAGAAATTATCAAGGAGAACTGCCCTGGTATTCTAGAGCCAGAGGGAAAAATGGAAATTGAAAGAATCAAAGATTGCCTGCTCGAAAAGATCCCCAAAAGAAAACTCCTAGGAATATTGTCACCAAATTCCAGAGCTCCTAAATCAAGGAGAAAATACTGCAAGCAGCCAGAAAGAAACAATTTGAGTATTGTAGAAACACAATCAGAATAACCCAAGATCTAGCAGCTTCTACATTAAGAGATCAATGGGCTTGGAATATGATATTCTGGAGGTCAATGGAGGTGGGATTAAAACCAAGAATCACCTACCCAGCAAAACTGAGTATCATGCTCCAAGGCAAAATATGGATTTTCAATAAAATAGAGGACTTTCAAGCTTTCTCAGTGACAAGACCAGAGCTGAATAGAAAATTTGACTTTCAAACACAAGAATCAGGAGAAGCATGAAAAGGTAAACAAGAAAGAGAAAT
>JAQQSZ010019366.1:0-10379 GCA_028646595.1 Phalanger gymnotis
TGTATCTTTCCACACAGGAAAGAAGGAGGAAGAAGATAAAAAGAGGGGGGATGATGGAAGGGAGGGCAGATGGGGATGAAGATAATCAAAAACAAACACATTCGAAAAGAGACAGGGTCAAGGGAGAAAATTCAATAAAGGGGGATAGGTTAGGAAGATGCAAAATATAGTTAGTCTCTCACAACATGAGTATTGTGGAAGGGTTATACATAATGATATGCATGTGGCCCATGTTGAATTGCTTGACTTCTTAGGGAGGGTGGATGGGAAGGGAAGAGGGGAGAGAATTTGGAACTCAAGGTTTTAAAAAAATAGATGTTCAAAAGTTAAAAAAAAAAAAGATATAACCTGGGCCACCTGAGTGAAAACATTTCTAGCTCGCTGTGATTTTCCTACATTTGCTACTTGGAAAGTTCAAAAAGTGATTTGGCTGCAAATATGCAACAGAGAGTTGGCTCCTTTTCAATATAATTGCCCTGTGTACTAGCTGCCTTTTCTTATTTAGGCCCTTTATTCTGATGTGTTTTTCACCTAAAAGTCCTAATGTAAATTAAATCACAATAACGTAGAAACTGCAGAAATTAAAATACATGTCGCAACAAAGGCTCTATTCCCTGTTCTTGACTTTGGTACTTCGTTGCCCTCTCATAATCCACTGACAACAGCCCTGGACCCCTGGGCATTTTGAAGTCCACACTTCTAGGAAAACAGAGGAATCTCTCCTCTTAAGCCCCAAAGTCCTTGCTCCCATACCACCAGAACCTGGAATTTTTGCTTCTAGTTTCCCAAACCCAGCAACACCTATTAAGATGCAAAGGTTCCTCAGGGGCCCTCCTCAGTGACTCCTTAGACCTTTAATTCAGATGCTGGTCTTTACAGATTCCCAGCATGCCCCAGTCCACAGCCAGGCTCTGCAACTATGAGGAGAGAAGAAAAGCCTCTACACTTGGTAAGCCCAATATATGTAATGATTTGGGAATGCAATTAGTGTCATCTGAAATTTTTCTGTTTATACTATTATTGTATTCCTAAATTGTAGTAAAATTCTTTCATATTGTAAAATTTAAGTGACTAGAAATAGTGTTAGACAAAGCAATCTTTAATCTGAATTTTGTTGAAACTACAAAATGAAAATAATTGTGTAAAGCTGGTTAAGTTACTTTCTCAGCCTTGCTAACCCTGTCTTGTTAAGGTCACAACTGAAACAATTCAGACAGCACTTATCAAACTTGTGAGATTGTTAACTAGGGTAATTTGGGATTACTGTTGTAATGTTAAACACCAGTAAAGTTCTGGAGAGATACAAGGAATTATGTCCACCTAAAGATATTTGTTATCATAAGATATTGTTATTACTGTTCAATTAATTATCAAACTCCTCTGCCTGAAAAGGAAAACTGACTGTGGTCAAGCCTCCAGAATGGTAATTAGTTAGTTTTGGCTTCAAAGTTTAAATAGATAATAATTGTTTATGATGTTGTTATGTTTCTAAAATTTTCCTTATTGCATAACTTGGTAAACAACTGTATCATATGTGTTGTCAGTAATCTGAATGTTATTAGGTCAAGAATTGTACTGTAAGAAATGCTTTGTAAAATCCTTTGCATGATGTTTAGAAGGCCTACTAAATTTCTATTTGTGAGCTAATCTGTTGCAGCAATTTGATATTGATAATAATTATGTCCAAACCTACTGTGAATTTTTAAATTTTATTTAATTTTCATTCCTAGCTTTATTGTGTGTTTGTATCAATCTTGAATAAGTGTGCTCAGAGAAACAGCAAATGATAGCAAAAAGGCCCAAGGTTTTTCTATTACCCTCTTCCTGTTACTTCTCCTTATTTTGTAAAATTGCCAAGGCTCCTGGAAATTATCTGCATGGGCAAGGTCATCAGCTCCAGAAAAAGAACTTGTTTGAGTTATGTAAATTCTAAATGATGAACTTGGCTTGCTGAGAAATTGCAAGTTTATGTACAATAAATGGAAAGGATTCTAATGATTGGCTTTGACACCAGGACAAGTTCAAATTTGAGAGGAAAAATATACTAACTGGAATCTCTCAGGTATGTGAATTCTTTATTGCTTGTTACAACTCCATGAGTACAAAAATTACTGTACTGGCTCTAGGCTGTGATTAGTGAGACTTGCTGTTTAGGGCAAAAGGCATTTGGGACTGCAAATGATTTTGTTTTGAGTTTGAATTTGGGTATAGTTGTCTGCATTAAATCAGTATCTGAGAGAAATGCCGCAAGCTACTCAGAAGGAATGTGATCCTGTACTGTTAACAGGTAGACGTCTGCATTTGGGAAAAAACTGATGGGACAATCTTAGTCTCAATCTAGGATGGGAGCCTCCTAGATCAGTTTCTCCTTGTGTTCCTTTGGAAAGGTAAGTTTCCCACCTGACTGTTTCTGAGTTTAGCCATGAAGTGGAACAGATACTGCATGAATTGTAACTATGTCCTGTCATAATTGGCTATGTCACAATCTGTCCTTGCCTTTTCCTTTTATGGCAAATTTCTGTGATCAGAAGAAGTAGTTAATATAGAACTAGTACATGTGCAGAAATTTATACAACCTGCTTAAGACTCACCTTAAGATGTTTGCTTTGTTTAAAAAAGATTCTAAGAGCAGTAGTATTTTTCCTGTGATCACTCTCTTACTGCTACCAATGTGAGATTCCATTACAACACCTTTTTGACTAAGAAACTTTGTGATATTTAGGAATTCTGCAATAACTAGAAACTTTATTTGTTACGATGCTTTGGAATTAGTGTTACTTATGGACTTTTGCACCAACTTAGTAAAGCTTTATGAACAAGGGTAGAAATGCATATGAGCCACTTAGGGCTCACTTCGTTAATGTTCCTTAAGCAATATGAGAATGTTATTTTGTTATTTGATTAATATCATGCTTGTCTAAAGTTTTGATTAATGATGCTGATAAGAAGAATATTTTGTAGTTTATTTTGTAAGTGCCATCAAAGAAACATGGCATGACTAAAAGGTTAAGATTTTATATCCATTGTTTTAAAATTGACTATTTAATGTATTTATGTATATACTGAAGCCTATTATTAATTCTTTAAGTGATGTCTCATCTTCGTGATGAGGAAATTAATAATGGATGTATATAAAGTATACGACAATAGTTTCTGATGTGAATTTCTTGAATATGACAATTGGCCATGGTTCAAATTTTCAGTTTGTAAAAATGATCGGGGTTATAAAGACTAGAAATGGTAATTTAAAATTGTGCTAAAATTACTTTTGTAGGAGAATGTACAGAAAGCTGGTTCCTGCAAGAAGATAAGAAGAAGAAGATGCTGTGCTGGAGATTACTGGAACAGATACCAAAGACCAGAAGATTTCATTGATGAGGTCCTCTGCCAGACAGCTGCATAAGAAAGGACTTTTTGAATCTTAAAGAGACAACTACATTTTTATTTCTTTTTGAGTCTATGTATCTATATTCATAAAGGGGACTGCCCCTTTTGATTTGTTGATGCGTCGATCAATCCTTCCCATGTTTACTTTCAAGGAGACAGTTAAAGGAAAAAATTTGGATGTATCTATAATGGTGAGGTGTCTGCAAAAGAAAAAGGGAGAACTGAGTGGAATATTGATTGAGTGGAATACTGAGGTAGAAAAAACAATTATTGATTATTGATAGTTTCAAAAACTTATTGATATTTTCAAAACATTTACCCATTTCATAATGTATTCTTGACTATTTTCCATACAGTACCTTACGTCCTTTGGTCATAATAAGTTTTTGTCTACCTTGGGTCCTTAGGAAAATGAACACTATGTTTAAGCCACTTAAAATTATAAATTAAAGAAGGAGGAGATGTAGGGGACTAGCTCTGAGATGGTCCGTGATGAGAAAAGTAAATGACAGGTTTTCCTTTAAGCCTGAGCCTGTTCTAGTTACCCTTGAGGATGTGCAGAATGGCATGTGGAGATCCAGCTATATCTTGGTAAGCCTCCTAGGCCTGTGCAAGGCAAGACCATACAAGATAAGAGGTCGTGTGTCTGGAGCCACCACTCCAGCACAAGTCAGGAGAGGCCAGCCGGAGCTAGACAACCAGGAACCCAGGGGCTTGGAATTCAGGCCTGGGGCAAGATGGAAATTTTGCAGCAAGGAGCTAAGTGGATCTCTCTGCTGCCTCCCCAACCCACCCTGTTTGGGATCCAGGAAGGAGGGATAGATTTGTTTATGGTGGACTGTTGGCTTTATTGCCCAGCTGTCCCTCAGGACTTGGAAGAGGGGACTGGAACATTATGGGGAGAACAAATTCACAACAGAACTTTATTTGAACTTTTTCTTTGAGTTGGGACTTTGGGTGCCAAGAGGAAGCCTGCAGCGACAGTGTGGGGAGAAGGACATATCCCCAAGAGAACTTTATTTGGACTTTTTTGTTTGTTTTGGGTTTTTTTTTGTTTGTTTTTCACTTTGGGACTTTACTAACTAAAACATGTACATGCCTGAGGGTACTGGGAGGAAACCTGAAATGGCAGTGTGTATAAAAGGACACATGCTCAAGAAGTACTTTTGAAGCTAACCAGCAGCTTCAGGTAGGGGGAGTCTGAATCAGAACTCAACTTTATTCAAGCAAGCAACTGACTTTTATACTGTTTCTTAACCATTACCTAATGCTTCTGAACTGTTACCTAATGCATTGCTTTGTTACTTTACTGGAACATCTTTGATACTTTACTGAGACATCCTGCCACATGTCTCACGTAGCCCATGTACCTTAGATACACCATGCTCACTATATTGCAACATTCCTGATCATTCCCATGCAGATACCCAGACTGAAACGTGTCTGTTCTTTCCCATGCAGATCACAGCCGCGAGTGTGGTTCCGGACGCACAACCTCTTACAGGTTCATAAGTCCCTTATGATTTCTCTTCCATGTTTACCTTTTCATGCTTCTCTTGATTCCTGTATTTGAAAGTCAAATTTTCTATTCAACTTTTGTTTTTACATCAAGAAAGCTTGACAGTCCTCTATTTCATTGAATATCCATTTTTTCCCCTAAAAGATTATACTCAGTTTTGCTGGGTAATTGATTCTTGGTTTTAATCCTTGTCCCTTTGACCTGTAGAATATCATATTCTAAGCCCTCTGATCCCTTAATGTAGAAGCTGCTAAATTCTGTGTTATCTTGATTGTATTTCCACAATACTCAAATTGTTTCTTTTTGGTTGCTTGCAATATTTTCTGCTTGACCTGGGACCTCTGGAATTTGACTACCAAAGTCCTAGGAGTTTTCCTTTTGAAATTTGTTTGAGGAAGTGATCCGTGGATTCTTTCTATTTCTCTCTTACCCTTTGGTTGTAGAATATCAGATCAGTTTTCCTGGATAATTTCTTGAAAGATGATGTCTAGGCTCCTTTTATTGATCATGGATTTCAGGTAATCCAATAATTTTGAATGATTTCTCCTGGATCTATTTTCCAGGTCAGTTGTTCTTCCAATGAGATATTTCACATTGTCTTCTATTTTTTCATTCTTTTGGTTCTGCTTTATAATTTCTTGATTTCTCATAAAGTCACTAGTTTCCACTTCCTCCATTCTAATTTTTAGGGAATTATTTTCTTCAGTGGTCTATTGGACCTCCTTTTCCATTTGGCTAATTCTGCCTTTTAAGGCATTCTTCTCCTCATTGTGTTTTTGGAGCTCTTTTGCCATTTGGGTTAGTCTATTTTTAAGGTGTTATTTTCTTTAGCATTTTGGGGGTCTCCTTTAGCAAGCTGTTGACTCGTTTTTCATGATTTTCTTGCATCACTCTCATTTCTTTTCCCAGTTTTTCCTTTATTTCTCTTGCTTTTCCAAATCCTTTTTGAGCTCTTCCATGGCCTGAGACCAATTCATATTTTTCTTGGAGGCTTTGGATGTAGGAGTTTTCACTTTGTTGGCTTCTTTGGCTTGTGTATTTTGATCTTCCTTGTCATCAAAGTAAAATTTTATAGTTTGAGTATTTTTCCAGTTTGTTCCTTTCCCCAGCCAATTACTTGATTTTTTAACTCTTTCTTAAGGTAGGGCTATACTTCCATTGTGGAGGGTGTATTGTCCCAAGCTGCAGGGGTTTTTTGCATCTGTTTTCAGAATTATTTTTAGGAACCTGCAAATTTTCCATTCTTCTAAGGTGGTATGATCAAAAGAGAAGTGTTTACTTCTTTTCTAGCCTGTGCTCTGCTCTATGCATGGTCATAAGAACTCTTTTCTGCCTTAGAACTATGAGAAGGATTCCCTCTCCACTATCACCACAAGCTCCACCATACTAGAACTCCTCCTTTTCCTAGGAGCACCACGCAGGACTATGACCCAGATCCAAGTAGGGTGAAGCAAGAGCATACTGCCTCAGCACCAGAAAAGAGATATTTGCAATCTCTCTCTGATCAGCCACTTGATCCCCCCCACCATCTGTGGCCCGAGAGCTCTGGAAGCAGCCACTGCTGCTATGGCTACCTGTTGCCCCTGCCCTGGGCCTGAGGCCAGATTGTGCTTCTCTCTTACCTGGATCCAACAGACCTTTCCTACTGACCTTCTAAGTTGTCTTTGGTCTTTGTGGGTTGAGAAGTCTGGAAACCATCACAGATAATAGTGATTCAGTTCCCTGTGGCCTGCTCCAGGTTTGCTCTGGACTGTCTGTGCTGGCACGGCCCATACTGGAGTGTGCTCTTCTCTCAGAATGGTGCAGCAGACCTTTATTGTCTAACTTCCAGGTTGTCTTGGGCTGGAAATTTGTTTCACTCTGTCATTTGTGGGTTTTGCTGCTCTACGATTTGTTTAGAGTTACTTTTACATGTATATGGGAAGGTTTGGGGAGAGAGCTCAAGCAAGCCCTCTGCCATCTTGGCTCCATCCTGAGACCCTCTGAATTCTGGGATCAGGGATGCTCCTGAATGGTTCCAGAGAGAAATAAGAATTGTGAAAACAGAACTAATAGCCTGCATAGGATAAATAATTTGCAGAATAGAAATAGTAGAACCCACTGTGGTAAATCTCACTAGAGAAACAAAAGAGAGGAAATGGAATGTGGTTCTTTCTTTGACATCTCTTCAATAGTGATATGATTTGACTTCACGTGTTTGGGATTGACAAAGAAGATATGACCCTTCTGGGCATGTATAAGAGAGCACTTGATGTATTTTTTCTTGTTAAAAGTTATTCTGGATGCATGAATCCCAAAACATGATTCCTATCTTGATCTCTGAGCAGAAAAGAGTTTTAGGGAAATAAGAGTCAATCAATCATTTTACTGCATTTGCTTTCCAAATGGTCACCATCTTTGACCCACTGAGATTGTTGGATGTTTGTTACCTGGAATTGAACATTGTAGTGGTGATATATCTAATGTACATGGTCCCCTTAAGAAGTCTAATACCTTTTTGTCATTGTTTTTTTAAAGTGGTAATAATTCCCTCTTGGAAATGTGAACAGGTGAGCAGAATTCTTCTTTTAAACATCATTAACTTCTATCTTGTGAGTCTGGTTAGCCTGACTACACACACTATAGTCTGAGTTTTCTAGACTGTGCGATTCTATTGTCTAGACTAAAATTGTTGTTCATCCTTCAATTTTGAAGAAGACTAATGACACCCAGGGTGATGTCTTGACTCATTTGTGAATTGGATTTAGGTGAGACAGAGTTAGGAAAAGTCTCAGTCTTACTCTCTCTTCCAGAGTCACAAAACTCCTGTGGCAAGGTAAAAGTTAAGACTGTGATGCCCTGAGATGTAGTGGATAACCTGACTGTTTTGGATATCTGACCAAGCTCTAAGCACTTCAGCTGCCTTCATGGCCTTTGGAACAAACCGTTCTCATCAATTCTACTGGGAGAAATCTTTACATGCTTTGCATAAATAGCCCCCTAATTCACCAATAGGCTTGAGACCAGAACAGGTTTCTTTGGTGTGTGTACAACTCTAGGAAAAGTTCTTTCTGTCAATAAATTCTTCATAATCTCCCATAAGGAAAATTTCCCTGAGAAGGGTGGGTAGAAGACTTCCCTCTAGGCAGATTTGAGATTTTATCACTCTGATGCTACCATCTTCACAAAGCTATAAATCTCCTGGGAGAAAGAAGATTACTGACACAGGGTGCATTAGAGCTCAAAGCTTGGTCTAGGTGGATTTTTGATAGGAGATCCATCACTGTGGTAGTAACAACTACCATAAGTACAATAATAACACTGTGATACAGACCAACACATAATCTCCCTCCTCCGGAGTATTCCTGCAAAGCCTTCAGGAGGCTTATTAACCACACATGCTATTTATTAACCAGACTAAAGAGAGTAAGAAAGAATAGCAGAAGTAAGAGGTGGAAATATAATTCCATGAGTTTTTAAAAGGAAGGGATGTAGAGGAGTAATGATCACTGCAGCTCCCTTAATATCCTTGACTGGTGTTGACTCTAACAGGGAGGGTAAAGACAACTACAGATGGTTATTCTTGTTATGATATTTTGTGGTATTTACCTTTTGCTGCATCATAGTGTCTATGTCTGCTTTGGACCCCAAACCTATCAGGATGAGTCATGTGGCTTTGCTGTTCAGCCCTATTCCTGATAACTGAACTATATTGCAGAGTCCCTTATAATTACTGGGGCAGTTGATGGTGATGTGATAAGGATGGATGGTATCTGAGAAGACTATGATAGGAGAGAGGATTCATCTTGACTAGTCATCACTAGTCATCTTGACTTTTGTCTTGCCACTGTACTTGGATGACTCCAGAAGTGAGAGTGAGGTTGACAACTTTTCCCAACTCTGTCTCACTTAAACCCAATTCATGAACAAGTCAAGACTCACCCAGAGATGTCATTGGTCCTCCTCAAAAATGAAGGATAAACAACTAAACACTTGCCATATGAAAAAGCTATATGATAAATTCTTATAAAACGAAGATAAATATGGAATATTTCCTGACCTCAAGGAGCCCAAATTACCCTTTAGTGATAACAACATGTACCTAGAGAAGTAAATACCATGTAATTTTAAAAGGGAGTGCTAACATACAATTATGGTTAGGTATTAGGGAAGAAAACTACATGAAAGATATTTCACATGAATTGAACCTTGAAGGCACTCAAATTCTGAGAGGCAGAGTTGAGAAGGAAGTGAATACTAAGGGGTCAAGCAGGAAGTATAACCTGACTTGAACTTTGAAGGGGACTAAAACATTAGATTTAGAATAAGAGAATTTGAGTTTGAATCTTAGTGTTGGTGCTGAGAAATAGGGATTTTTTCCCTATTTAATTCCTATTTAATTTCTTTTCCTATTTAATTTAGACTCAAGATATCTGTAAGTCTTTTAGGGATGGCTAGGTGGTATAGTGGATAGAGCACTGGGCCTAGAGTCAGGAAGATCAAACCTGGCCTCAGATACTTACTAGCTATGTGACCTTGAGCAAGTCATTTAACCCCAATTTGCCTCAATTCCTCATCTGTAAAATGAGGTTACACCTGGAGAAGGAAATGACAAGGAGTAGTTACTCCAGGATCTTTGCCAAGAAAAACACCATGCCCAAAATTAGAAGAGAAAGAAGCTGGGGAAAAATTTACAGCAAGTTTATCTGGTAACAACTTCATTTTTGAAATATATGGAGAACTGAGACAAATTTGTAATAATTGGAGGCAACCTTCCATTGATAAATGGTCAAAGGATATGAACTAGTAGAGGAAGAAATCTGAACTATCAGAGGCCACATAAAGATGCTCTAAATCACTAATAATTAGAGAAAATGCAAATTAAGATTACTGCTTCACATCTATGAGACACATTTAATACAACAGAAAAGGAAAATGACAAACGCTGTTGAGGATGTGAGAAAAGGAATATATTAAAGCAATGGAGCTGTGGACTAGTGGAGCTGTGAACTAGTCCAAGTATTTGGGAGAAAAATATGGAACTCTGCCCAAAGGGCTACAAAACTCCGTATGCCTTTTGGCCCAGCAATAGCAATATTAGTGTTTTACCTTAAAGATATCAAAGAAAAAGGAAAATGACCCATATATACAAAAATATTTGTAGCCAGGTTTTTTTTTGTGGTATCAAAGAATTGGAAACTGAGGGGATGTCAATCAACTAGGGAATGGTTGAACAAATTATGGCATACGAATATGAAGTATTAATTTGTTAAAAGAAAGGATGAAAGGGATGATTTGAGAAAAACCTGGGAAGGTTCAAATGAACTGATGCAAAGTGAAATGAATAGAATGGATAACCATCTACATAATAACAGCTATATTGTTTTTTCTTTATCTTTTTTAATTTATTTTTAATATTTTTAGTTTTCAGCATTGATTTTCACAGGAGTTTGAATTACAAATTTTCTCCCCATTTCCACCCCCCCCCAACTGT
>JAQQSZ010019367.1:0-10379 GCA_028646595.1 Phalanger gymnotis
CTCTTCTCTTCTCTTCTCTTCTCTTCTCTTCTCTTTTCTTTATTACTTCTTTGTCTTTTCTTTTTGTGTATTCTCTTAAATGGATTTTTTTTTGTCAGTAAGGTTGTATAATCCTGTAGCTATAATGCTGATTTGCAGATATTAAAATTGTTGAGGTCACATTCAATTTTCTTTTTTAAAAATGTTAAATATTTTTCTTCAAATAATCTTAGTAACTATTTACAATTAAATAGTAACTATTTACAATTAAATCAATTAATTTTGGTGCATAACTCCAGCGTGTGAGTCAAGGACAACTATAGACTTCAAAAAAATTAGAAAGGACTATCCCCAACATGGAGAAGCACAAGGTAGAGGTAAACAAGCTAGAACCAACTACAAACAAGGAATTACAAAGAAGAACATCATAAAAGATGTCATTAAAGAAATATATGAATCCCCCAAAATGGTTTCCTTATATAGTGAGAAGGGATAACTGATGCATAGCCCTTATACTCCACCGGTATTCTCTCATTGCAAGGAAGTGAGAAAGGTTCTTGTATTCATTTTATAAGATTTGGACAAGTTGGGCCAGGCAGATTGTTATCTGCATCATTGGAAGAAATAGCTACATCAATAAGATCTCCAAACCATTTGTGTAATTTCAAGACTTCAAGAGATAGTGGAGGATAGAAGGCCTTGGTGTACTATGATCCATGGGGTCACAAAGAGTTTGACATGACTGAATAATTGACCACCATCACCAACAACAACAACAACACATAAAGTTCAATGAGATTTTTTCAGTCACTACTTCTACTCTAAAGCTTCTTCAGGCGTCTTCCTTCATTCTCATTCACTATTCTGATTATATTGTGATAATGTTTACTCATTCACCTGATTCTACTTTTCTTATTTTGCATCAATTCCTAAAGATCTTTAAAACATTTCTTAATATTCCTCATCCTTATTAATCTTAATATTATAGTATTTCTATTACATAGATGCACCACAGTTAATTTAACAAAGCCCTTATTGTTGGACATTTAGATTGTTTCCAGTTTTGGGTTTGTTTGTTGTTTTTTATTTTGCTGTTCCATATTATATATACTGCTACAAAAACCTTTGAACTTATAGCTCTTTTTATTGCTTTTAATAAAACTTTCAAGGTTTAGTCTCAACAGTGGAAATATGGCACAGAGTGTGATTATTGTAGTAACTTTTGCTATATACTGTCAGAATATTCTCCATAAAAGATCCACACTTCCACAATTTCACCCTCAGTGAATATTTTTATTATCCACAGGTCCACTAGGTGTGAATTTTGCGACTTGTGATTATATTTTGGCAATCTGATGCATGTGAAGTAGTATCTCAAAGTGATTTAATTTGCATCTACTTACTTGTGAAGTTAAAGATGTTTCTCAAGTGGGAATTCTTAATTTTTAGTGATAATTTAATGATTTTTGCTTCCTCTTTTGGAAACCATTCACTCATATCTTTGATATGATAAAATCCATGGTGAAATGAAATTTTCAACTATGATTTTTCATTGCTTCTCTTGTAATTAAGATGTTCATTTTTTTTCCTTTCATAGGTCTGGCATATTTCCAAACATCTTTATTTTAATAATTTTGGGGGGCAAATGTTTTAAAGTTTTTCATGATCCTTTTTATTTCTTCAGTCAAAAAAAGTCTTTCTCCTGTAAATGAGATAAATATTTTATTTAATTTTCTTCCAACATTTTATGATTTATCATGGTTTCATTTGTCTCTCTTCTAACTGGAATACTCTAGGATATGCTATATAACATTCACTTTTTGCAGATATTGGAGATATTTAGAAATAGATAAGTATTATTTTTAGCCCTTTTACTGCTAGATCAACCATTTTTCAGGTATTTTTGTTTAAAAAATTCTTTCCTCACTTTTATTTTCCATCTTCTATTGTTTTTTTCAAACACTAACTTTTTGTATACCTTTGGTTGTATGCCTGTTATATCTTTTCTCTTTCACTTACTATTTCTCTATCTTTTTTCTCCAATTACCAGATAATTTTGATGGTAACTTTTTTAATGCTATCATTTTTCATTTATATTACTTCCACTTCACTCCTAGACTAAAGTGGGGATTCTTAAACTTTTTGCACTCATGACTTCTTTTTGCCTGAGAAATTTTTACATGACTTTGGCTCTATATGTATATAAAATAGATATGAATCAAACATTTACTGATAATGAATCATAAAGAAATTTATTTTAAAACAATTTTGGAATACATATATTTTTACAATTTATTAAAAATGAATGCAGATTTGCATGCTAATGAGATAGGTGTGCTTTTTATTTTTACATAAATAATTAAATCATGGTGGAATATTTGATACTGCAGGACATTGAGCATCTTCAATATTTTTCAGAGTTGATCAATATTTTGATTACATTATCATCAGTGCTGAGAACACCTCTTTACATAAACACATTGTACAAAATGGCAGAAGTGTGTTTAGGGCCATTTCAGAAATTGTTGGAAATTCTGTCCAAATCCTAAGCCAAAATGCTTTTAACAATTTTTTATGAAACTCTAGTTTTAAACCTGTGTCACTTGATAACTCAACAAATTCTTCTTGAATTTTAATGGCAAATGACTGACTTCTTTTTCAATTGAATATGGTTTATGAACCCAATTTAGTATTTTAGAATCAAAATTTAAAGGGAAGTATTCCTGAAACTTTGTGTCCAGGCACTTTAGATGATCAATTATAACTCTTGCAATTAAAACTTAACTGTAAAATCATCTGTAACTGTAAACATTTCTAAAGAACCATTTTCTGCCTTATTCTTCCATATATTAACTTTTTAGTAAAACTTTTAATTTACGTTTGACATAAATATGTTACAATTTTTTCCTTGAAGTGACTTGTTTAAATAATTTTTTTTCAAAATTATTTGACAGATAACAGTTTTGAAAGTCATAAGTCATTACGAAAAAATAAAAAAATCATACTTCTGCTCAGTCAAAAATATAACAAATTCAGCTTTCAGTTTCAATAATTGGTTTAAACTTTGTCTTCTTGAAAATCACCTTCCCTCTGCATGTAATAATCAGCTTTTGTAACTGGAGTTTATATATTTCTAAAGGTTTTAAAACAAATCACTGTTAAGGGCACAGCTTTTAAAGAGGTCAATGATTTTGATACTATCATGAAACACAACATCCAACTCTGGTGATTTTGTTTTGGCTCTGAGTGCCTCTGAATGGATCATGCAATAAGTAAAAGAGATAAGTTCATTGCCACTAGCTTTCACTTTTACTACAAATCCAACATTGTCACCCATCATTGCTCCAGCACTATCTGTACAGATACCAATACATTTTTCCCCACTGTAAACCTTCATTTGTGAAAAATTCATTGACTTTTACCTATCTTTCTCTCTTGTGTGCCCTTCTAAAGGGCTACAAAACAATAATTCCACATGCATGCTTCCTTCATAAACATATTTTACATAAAGTAACAACTGTGCCATGTTAGAAATATCAGTTTTTTCATCTAACTGAATTGCAAATTTTGGGCTTCCCTTAAGCCTTGCAATAAGTTGCTGGAATTGGTCATTAATAATTTCAGAAATTCTTTTGGAAACAATATAATTTGATAAAGGAATATAAAGAATTTCAACCCCCTACTTTTTCCCATGAACTATTTCTGACATTTTAATAACATCAGGTAACATAAGATCTTCTGTTGTATAGGGCTTTATAGTTTTTGCAATTAAATAAGAAGTTTCATAAGATGCAAGTAAATACTTTTTGTCTACAGCAACAAATTTCTCCAAAAATTGTTTTTCTTTATTTGAAGATTTCAAAAGTTGTTCAAAATATTCCTTTGGGTTATTGAAGTAAACTGCATGCTTGGTACTAACTTGCTTGGTATAAGGATGTTGTTTTAGTTTGCCTGGTTTCATGCTCTCTGCAGTCAAAACTTCATTACAAATTAAGCAAAGAGATTTTTTTCCATACCATCATCATTATTAGAAGTAAATCCACATTGCAAAAATGACTCAACATATTTTCTTTTTCTCATCAATTTAGATTTACTGTAAACTGGTAGTGAAGACTGTCGTCATCAGTATTTTTACCTCTTCTATCAAAATTTAGTCACTTATTCATAATTGAAAAATATTTTTGTCCTAAAATATAAATAAATATTGCTAATAATTTCTCAAATAAATGCTAACTTTAGTTTATGAAATTACATTTGTGCTCAGTTTAAAAAAAATGATCTTCACACATACACATACAGTGGTGATGAAGGAGAAATATTATTAAAGGGTTTTTGTCTTGCTGCAGTTAAACCTTCTAACACAATACAATCCAAAGATATACTAATCTGATACATACATCCTCAGGAATGACAGAAGGAAAATATCAAAAATCTTTATTTTCTATAATTAAAGTTTATGTTCCTGTAAAATCGGAAAACTTTATATGTACAGTAAAAACACTGCAATTCATAACATACAATAGTCTTGAATCTGAGCTGAGGTGTTTTTGACAGTGTTCATTGGAATTGCATGGTGTCATGGCATGTGCAGTGCAAAGTTTCCATGTTGTATGCTCAAAAGTAAGGCTTCAATGAAGTCACACTATGCAATACAGGCAAGCCAGAAACAGCTTGATTTCATTACAAATTTGATTTTTAATTAATTTTTGACTGCTGTACATTCAGAAACCTTTTGCTGTAGCCAAGTTTTTCATGACTCCCACATTCAGTTACACAACTCGATGGGGCTATGACCCACAATTTAAGATCCACTGGACTAAAGTGAAATGATGGATTCTTATGTGCTGTAGGATCATATCTTTAGAGCCAGTAGTGATGTTAGAGGCCCCCTAGTCTGCTCCATTTTATAGATATGGAGACTAACGGTTATGGAAGTTTAAGTAACCATCTGAAGGTCAAAAGGGCAGAATGTAGCAGAGTCAGGATTTGAATCAATGTCCTTTGACTTTGATGCTATGACTTGCATACTGATACTCTCAATAACTAACAATCAAATGCAATTTACTTGGGTACTCTGTACATCTAAAACAAATTGTACTCACTTTAATACAAAGTACACTGTTTCGGGACTGTTATGTTTGAAAAATTCACCACCTTGAAGATGGCAGAGTATGGGTTCAAGAAGCAGCTGAATTCTTTAAACATTCCCCTCGAAAAATGTTAAAATAATTCCTCAAATCAAATTCTGGCTCAGCAGATTGAACAAAAGGTAAGAGAGAGACATTTTTTCCCAGCTTAGACAATTTAGAAAGTCTGCAAGAGAAGTCTGTAACAGCAGGGTGAGCACAGGCCCAGAGAGTGGCAGAAGCACCACTGGGAGGCAGCCAGAGCAGCAGCAGCAACAGCAACAGCAACAGCAGCAGCTTTAGGATCTTTCAGCCCAGAGAGGGTCAAATAACTGGTCTGAAAAAAAATTACAGGAGACCTTTTGCTGGCACTGGGTACAACTTGTGCTGATCAGCAACTCTATTGCCCATAGGCAGTTTTAGGTCACAGTTCTAAGCCAAGAAGAACAGTAGCACTTACAGCAGCTGGAAAGCAGGGGCTATTCCTGTGTAAAGACCAGAGCTCTGATCAGGGGAGCAATGACCACAGCACCCCCAAGGATAACACCACCTTGGATGTACCAAAAATTTGCGGACTCTCAGAATTACCTCTGAAAATAGCAGCACAAAAAATCTTGAAGCTTGACACAGTATCTCACCACCATCAAGTAAGCAGAGCCCAACTTTACCATAAAGTTTAAAGTCAAGAAATAGGCTAGGAAAATGAATGAAGAGGAAAAAACAACAAAAACCTCTTACCAAAAAAAAAAAAAACAAGCAAAAAATAAACTGTGGTGGCATAGAAGACCAAGACATAAACTTGGAAAAAGGCAACAATGTAAAAAAATCTACAAGACAGAGTTAAAAAAATGCTAATTAAACTTAAGGGCAGCAATAATTCATGTTAAAGTTAAAGAAGTTAAGTTAAAGAAAGTTGATGTTAAAGTTAAAGAGATGTTAAAGAAAGAGAGGAGTGTTGGAGGAAAAGTCAGAAAAAGAATGAGAATCATGGAAGAAAGTTATGAAAAGAAAACATACAGCTTATTTTAAAAGGTACAAAAATGATAAAGAAAAAAAAACCTTAAAACCAGAATAGGACTAATGATAAAATTATTACAAGAGCTCATAGAAGAAAAGAATTCTTTTAAAAGCACAATTGGCCAAATTGGGTTGAAGGGGAGCCACAAAATCTCTCTGATGAAAATTATTCCTTAAAACTTATATTTCAGCAACTGGAAGTTAATAAATCCATGAGACTTCAAGAAACAATAAAACAAACTCAAAAGAAAGAATAAACAGAAGAAAATGTCAAATATCTTTTTGGAAAAAAAAAACTTATCTTGGAAAAACCGATTGAGGAAAGATAATTTAAGAATCATTGGATTGGGGGCAGCTAGGTGACACAGTGAGTAGAGCACCAGTCGTCCAGTCAGGAGGACCTGAGTTCAAATCTGTCCTCAGACACTTGACACACTTACTAGCTGTGTGACCTTGGGCAAGTCACTTAACCCCAACTGCCCTGCCTTCCCCCCTAAAAAATTTTTAAAAAGAATCATTGGATTATCTGCAAACCATGACCAAAAAATCTAGACTTTATGTTTCAAGAAATTATCTATCCTAATATCTCAGATATAGAGTGTAAAATGGAAATTAAAGGAATCTACCAATCACCTTCTAAAAGAGATCCCATAATGAAAACTCCAAAGAATATTGTAACCAAACTCCAGAGCTCCCAAGTCAAAGAGAAAAATATTGCAAGTAACCAAAAAGAAATAATTCAAATATCATGGAGCCACAATCAGGATCTCACAAGATTTAGGAGTTTCCACATTAAAGTAGCAGAGGGCTTTATATATAATATTTCAGGGAAAAAAACAACTAGGATTACAATGAAGAACAATATACCCAACTATACTAAGTATAATCATTCAGGAGGGAAATAGCTATTTAATGAAATAGAGGATTTCCAAGCATTACTGATGAAAAGACCAAAGCTGAATAGAAAGTTTGGCATTAAAACAGAAGACTCAAGAGAAGCACGAGAAATTAAACATGAAGGGATAATCATAAGAGACTTGATATAGGTAAATTGTTTAAATTCATGCATGGAAAGATGATACATGTATCTTCAAAGAATTTTATCATTATTAGGGCAGTTAGAAGGAATCTGTATAGGCAGAGGGAATAGGTATGAACTAATTATTTTGGGATGATCTCCAAAACAATTAGGGGTAAGAAAGAGGCTTACAATGGAAGAAGGGAGAGATAGATGGGGGCAAATCTTCTATAAAAGAGAAACATAAAAACTTTTATACTAGAGGGGGAAATGAAGGTGGGCAATGCTTGAACCTCATTCATCAAAACTGGTTAAAAGAGGGAAGTATATATCTATATCAATATCAACATAGATATACACAAACATGTATATACATACACACATATACTCAGCATGCATTGACTCTTTCTGCCTTTCTGCACTGGATTGTGAGGTTTTTATGCCTTAGTACATGGTCAATTTTTGAATCTGTGCCATGTACCTATGAGAGAAAAGTATATTCCTTTTTTATCCCCATTTAGTTTTTTCCAGAGGTCTATCATATCTGCCTTTATGAAAATTATATTCATTCCTTAACTTCTTTCTTCTTTATTTTGAAGTTAGATTCATCGAGTTCGGAGAGGGCAAAGTTGAGATCCCCCTCAAGTATTGTTTTACTGTCTATTTCTTCCTGTAATTCCCTTAACTTCTCCTCTAAGAATCTGCATGCTGTACCACTTGGTGCATATATGTTAAGTAATGATATTGCTTCACTGTCTATGGTGCCTTTTAGCAGACTACAGTGTCTTTCCTTATCTCTTTTAATTAGATCTGTCTTGGCTTTTGCTTTGTCTGAGATTAGGATTTCCACCCCTGCTTTTCTTACTTTAGTTGAAGCACAATATATTCTACTCCAGCCTTTTACTTTTACGCTATATGTATCCCCCTGTTTCAAATGTGTTCCTTGTAAACAACATATTGTAAGATTTTGGTTTTGAATCCATTCAGCTATCTGCCTCTGTTTTATGGGAGAGTTCATCCCATTCACATTCACAGTTATGATTACTATCTGTGCCTTTTTCTCCATCTTATTCCCCCTCCCCCATTTATGGTTTTATTTCTCCTCTCTCCCTTCCATTCCACAAGAGTTTTGCTTTTGACCACCGCCTTCCTCAGTTTATCCTTTCTATTGATTTCCCTCCCTTATCTTACCCTTTTCCCTTTGCTACTTCTTCCCTCCCTTCTGACCCCCCCCTTCTTTCCCCTCACCCCTCCTACTGCCTGTAGGACAAGTTTGATTCCTATACTTCTCAGAGTATGTTATTCCCTTCTTGAACAGAATTCAATGAGAGTAAAGCTCAAATATAGCTCTTCTCCCTCCCTTCTTTCCCTCTACTATAGTATGTTTTTGTGCCTCTTTGTGTGATGTAATTTGCCCTTTTCTACTCCCTCCTTAACTCATGCCTTTACATCCCTTAATTATGTTTATTATCATTATATCAGTTATTTTATACTGACATCCACAGTCTATGTATATCCCTTTCAATTGTCATAATAACTGTACTATTCTCAAGATTGACATATATATACATATATATGTATATATGTACACATATATATATAACATATATAAAACAATATAATCCTATGTATGGATAAAAAACATTCTTATTGATTAACAAGGTTTTTTACCCCCTGTTTAACTTTTTATTTCTCTCTTGAGTTTTGTTGAAGATCAAATTTTCCATTGATCTCTGACCTTTACATCAGGAAGATCTGGAATTCTCTTATTTCATTGAATATCCATCTCTTCACATGAAAAATTATGCTGAATTTAGCTGGGTAGTTGATCTTTGGTTGTAGTCCAAGCTCCTTTTCCTTTTTGGAAAATCATATTCTGATTTCTCCTGTCAATTAAGGTAGAAGCTGAAAGATCCTGCATGATCCTGACAGTAGTTCCACAGTATTTGAATTGTTTCTTTCTGGCTGCCTGCAATATTTTCTCCTTAACCTGAGAATTCTGTTATTTGTCTATAATATTTCTTGGAGTTTTCAATTTGGGATCTCTTTCAGGGGGTAATTGATGGATTCTTTTGTTAATTATTTTGCCCTCTGGTTCTAGGACCTCAGGGTAGTTGTCCTTAATAATTTTTGGAAGATACTGTCCAGGCTCTTTTTTTCCTCATGGCATTCTGGTAGAGCAATAATTATTACATTGTCTCTGCTGCATCTATTTTCCAGGCCAGTTGTTTTTCCAATTAGATATTTCATGTTTTCTTCTATTTTTTCATTCTTTAGATTTTGTTTGACTGACTCTTGGTGCCTCAGAGTCATTAGCTTCTACTTGCTCAATTTTAATTTTTAATGAATTGTTATCTTCATTTTGCTTCTGTGCCTCCTTTTCCAGTTGGTTTATTTTGCTTTTCAGGGCGACATTTTCTCTAACTAGATTCTGAATCTCCTTAGCCATTTCGCCAATTTTATTCTTTAAAGTTTTGTTTTTATTGGTGAATTTTTTTCCCTTTTTCTTTTACCTCTCTAATTTTATTTTTAAAATTCTCCTTGAGGTCTTTGAAGAATGCTTTTTGGGCTTGAGACAAGTTCACGATTCCTTTTGAGGTTTCAGATGTGGGTATACTGTCCATAGTGTCCTCTTCTGAATTGGTATTTTGATCTTCCTTGTCTCCATAAAAAGAATCAATAGTCGTCAGTTTCCTACAATTCTTCTTCATGTTGGTTAACTTTTTCCTGGCTTTAAAGTGAATTTCTGCTTCTGAGGTTCCGGGGACTCTGTCCCAGGTTTCTTGTTCTGTGAATTGTGGGTATAGTTATTGGCTTTGTGTGTTATGGCCTATGTTTTCATGAAGTGTGGGCAAGGGGTAGTTTGGCTGCTGGAAGTCTTCTCTTCCCTTAGTGCTGTGGTACAGCCTTTTTTGCGCTGATGTCTGATGTCTGCCACTTCCCCTGGCTGTGTGAAGGCATGTCTGTGGTCTGGTGTTGACAATTGCTGGCTCCACCCTCCTGAGGCTCAGGAACTCCCACTGTCCTGTACTAGTCTCCTTCCTCCACCACCATAAGGGCCCTCTCCACAACTTCTCAAGCTAAAAGGCTACTGAATCACAACTTCTGGCTCTTCTATTTCGAAGTTGCTCCAGAAGGGAGGGACAAAAGCCATTTTTTTTTAAATTTATTTTTGACATGTTTGGTTTTCAGCATTGATTTTCACAGGCGTTTGAATTACAAATTTTCTCCCCATTTCC
>JAQQSZ010019368.1:0-10379 GCA_028646595.1 Phalanger gymnotis
GGGGGAGGGTAGAAATGGGGAGAAAATTTGTAATTCCAACTCCTGTGAAAATCAATGCTGAAAACTAAATATATTAAATAAAATTTATAAAAAAATTAAAAAAAGAATGAAATCATTGATTTTAAAGAGTTTACAAGCTTCTTTATTTTGTAAAATCAGTCATAAAAGTGATATAAGAGAACCAGAGAGGAAGAGACAGAAAGAGACAGTCAAAAAAGGGAAAGAGGAAGGAAAGAGGGACGGAGGGAAGGAGGAAGAGAGGAAGGAAGAGAGAGAGAGAGAATTCTTAGAAAGGCCTAATTTTTCAACTTGAGACAACCAAAATGCTATTATTAGCTTTTCATTAACAAAGATTTAAAACAATCTCTTAATTTTTTGTAAAATCTTTGTTCTCTTCATTAGCCTTTAAAATAAAGCATTACATAATGAAACACTATTGTCATAAGAAATGTTGAACAAGCCAATTTCAGAAAAACCTGGAAAGGCTTACATGAACAGATGATAAGAGAAATGAGCAGAACCAGAAGAACATTGTACACAGTAACAGCAACACTGTGTGATGATCAACTGTGATAGACTTAGCTTTTCTCAGCAATACAATGATCTAAGACAATTTCAAAAGACTCATGTTGTAAAAAGCTATCCACCTCCAGAGAAAGAACTATGGAGGCTGAATGCAGATTGAAGCAAACTATTTTCACATTTTTTTTCTTTCTTTTAGCTTTCCTCCCTTTTGTTCTGACACTTCTTTCACAACATGACTAATGTGGAAATATGTTTAACGTGATTGCTCATGTATCACCCATATCGCTCACTGTCTTGGTGAAGGGAGGGAGGGACAAAAATCTGGAACTCAAAATTTTATAAAAATGAACGTTGAAAACGCTCTTTACATGTAATTGGAAAAAATAAAATACTATTTACAAAAAGATTTCATTGAAAAGTAAATAAAATAAGCCATTAAGGAAGGAAGACAAAAGTCTATAAAAGTAAACAATATATAAAAAAGTCCAATATTGTGTGTAGTATCTGACACTGATGGTCTCCAACTTCTAAAAAGTGACAGTGGGAGGAATCTTGTCATATTTCTTCTTTGGGGTTAAGCTTTGACATCATAATTTCATAGAATTTTTTTTTCATTACTTTGTTGTTGCTCTGTCCATTTCTTTATTAGATTCATTGGTGTATATAATTTTCTTGCTTTAGCTTACTTTATATCAACTTGTAAGTTTCCCCCCACACCCATCTCTGTATTCAAATTAATTGTTTCTTACAAAATAGAATATTTCATTATATTCACATGACACCTCTGGTTTAGCTCTTCCCTAGTCACTGGGAATCTACTTGGTCTGCAGTTCTTCACTCTCCCCCCTTTCCCACCCCTCCCAAAAAAGATACCATAAATATTTTGGTTTGTTTGGTGCCTTTTTTTGTCATTGACTTCCTCTGTAATGTGATATTTGGGCCAAAGGATAGTGATATTTTAAGGCTTCAAGGTGGCATATTGATAGAGCACTGGACTTGGAATAAGAAAGACCTGAGTTCAAATCCAGTCTCAAACAATAGCTATCTGTTTGACCTTGGGTAAGTCATATAACTTGTCTTTTTCAACTTCCTCACCTATAAAATGGGAATAATAATAGCACCTGAAGCAGCGAGGTGGTGCAGAGGATAGGGTGTCAGACCTGGAATCAGGAAGACTCATCTTCTCAACTTCAAATCTGGACTCAGTCACTTACTAGCTGTGTGATCACGGGAAGTCTCTTAACCCTATCTGTGTCAGTTTCCTCATCTATAAAATGAGCTGGAGAAGAAAATGGCAAACCACTCCAACATCTCTGCCAAGAAAACCCCAAATGGGCTCACAAAGTCAGACATGACTGAAAACGATTGAAATACAACAAATAACACCTGCAGTCCAAGGTTGTTGTGAGGATCCAATGAGATAATACTCACAAAATGCTTTGCAAACATTAAAGCACTACATAAATAAAGTTGTTATTATTATTAATTACTTCAAAAGGCTTTTTGGAAGTTATATCAATTCAAATTCCATCAACAATGCAGCAATGTGCTTGTTCTTTTCATAATATCTTCTCAACTTTTGTCAACTTCGGCAATTTGCTAGAGTGAGGAGAAACCTCAGGGTGGTTTTGATCAGCATTTCTTACGATATTCTTGATTTGGAATACTCTTTCCTATGTTTGTAAAACATTTTCAATTCTTCTGATAAATTTATTCATATCCTTTGATTCTATTTTGGAATGGCATTTGGTCTTATGTATTTTTATTTGGCATCAAGTTATCTTGGATGTTAGAACCTTATAAGATACATTCGATGCATGTATTTTCCCAGTTGAAAGCTTCCCTCCTTGTCCTAGCTGTATTAATTTTGTTCATACAACTATACAGGCCATATCATATTTATTTTGGATTTATTATGGAATATAATAGATATAATCTAATTTTGCCCAGATTGCTTTCTAATTTTCTCAACAGTTCTTATCAAATAGGTAATTCTTTTCTATGTAATTTATGCTTTGGGGTTTATAAAATACAAGATTGTTGAGTTGATATATCTGATTCTTTTCCATTTTCCATTCTGTTTCTCATTTCATTATTTTCTAATTTTTAACCAATTCAAATGACTTCCAATATTTCTGCTTTGATATCATTTTGAATTTAATTTGAATCTAGAAGTGCTATTCTCCATCCTTTTTCAACTTTTAAAACTATTTTACTTTATGTTCTAGATAACGTATCAAATTACTATTATTATTTTGTCTAGCTTTTAAGAATAGTGCTTTGGTAGTTTGATTGGTATAACAGCCAATCTTGAAATTAATTTTGATAGTGTTGTCTATTATATTGGCAAAGATCAGTCATGAACATTTAATATTCCCCTGGTTATTTACATTGTTTTTTAAAGGAACATTTTAAAATTTAATCTGTATAGATATGGAGTGTGCTTTGAGAAGCTGATTCTCACATACTTTACGTATTTCATGGTTGTCTCAAAATGGATTTCCCTTCTTGTTTGCTTCCTAGGTTTTGCTATTATTTTATTAAAATATTGTTTATTTTTGTTGATTAATTTTGAACCTTCCAGATTTAAAAGAGTTTTTCATTGTCTCAATTTTTATTTTTTCCTGCTTCTATAGGACTTTAAAAAGTAAACCATCATGGTATTACCAGATATGCATAGTTTTGTCTTTATTTTGACTATCCTTATGCCTTTAATTTCTTTTTCTTGTTTTATTACTATTACTACCATTTTAAAAACTACATAAGTTAGTAGTAGGGAAACAGAGTAAGCTTACTTTTCTCCTGTATTTGTTGGAAAAGCTTCTAGTTTTTCTCCATTCCATGTATGTCTAGCTTTTGTCTTTAGATAATTTTTTTCAACATAATAGTAAACTATGTATGCCTATACTTTGTAGAGATTTTAGCATAAATGAGTGTTGTCATTTGTTAAAGCATTTTCCTGTATACATATAATCATTAGTTTTGTATTATTTTAATATGATTATGTTAATTGTTTTCAAATTATACATTTTCATCTCTGATATTAATCCTTCTTGGTAGTAATTAATTTTTAAAAATCAATTTCTGTAGCTCTTTTGCCTGGATTTTCTTTAAAGTTTTTAAATTCATATTGATTGTTGATATTTGTCTTTGCTTTGTCCTTCCCTGGTTTAGCTACTAGTATCATGTTTTTCTCCTTAAAGTATTTTGGTGGAATATAT
Source organism: Phalanger gymnotis (assembly GCA_028646595.1). Taxonomy (NCBI): domain Eukaryota; kingdom Metazoa; phylum Chordata; class Mammalia; order Diprotodontia; family Phalangeridae; genus Phalanger; species Phalanger gymnotis. The sequence continues at coordinate 3,747 of JAQQSZ010019368.1, forward strand.
TCTTTTTACTTAAGAAATAATTTGTTCAACATATGTATTAATTATTCTTTAAAATTTTGATAGAATACTCATATAAATGTGCATGAACTGGAGATTTTTTCTTTAGTTGTTCTTTATGGCTGTTCTTTATAGTTGTTCTTTATATACATACATATATACATATACACACACACATACATATATATATATATATTCATTTGTATGTCCTTATGTTTTTTATAGTTACTCTTTATAGTTCAGTTTTCATTTCTGTTGTTGGATTATTTATTATCTCTTAAGAACATGCTGCTATTTGGATATTCTGGTTTTTTTAGGTAATCCTTCATTCTTTTGAGTTCTCAGTTTTGCTATCTGTAACAACGAATAATTAATTCTGATAATTATTTTTACTTTTCCTGGATTTATTATGATTTCACCTTAAGGTCATCTAGGTGGTCCAATGGCTAGAGTTCTGGTCCTGGAGTCATGAAGACTTGTGTTCAAATCCAGCCTTAGAGACTCATCAGCTGTGTGACCACAGGTAAGTCACTTAACCTCTGTCTACTTCAGTTTCTTCAGTTGTAAAATGAGGATAACAACAGCACCTACCTTAGGGTTGTTGTGAGCATAAAATGAGTTAATATTTGTAAAGCACATTTTATAGTGCCTGGTCATAGTAGAAGCTTAATAAATTTTTTTTCCTATCTTCATTTTAAAATGTTTTTTCTTTGACTTTTTAACTTCTTTTTATTCACTGCATTATCATCTATAAATATTGTGTTTTACATTTATTTGGAATTTCTTTTAATTAGATTACTTTTGAAAAAGTGTCATATGGTGCTAAAAAATATATATATAGTCCATATATACACACACACACATATATATACATACACATATATACATATATACATACACACATATGGGTGTGTGTGTGTGTGTGTGTGTGTATACTTTAGTGGCCCCATTCTTAAGGTGCCATATTTTTACTCTATATTCCATGGTAGATTATTCGATTCTGTATTTTCATTCTGTTTATCTTTTAGCTAGATTTATTGGATTCTGAGAGAGGAATTTTAAAGCATCACGCTTTTATTGTGTTGTTACATTTTTTGTTGTTCTTCAGTCATTTCAGTTGTACCCAACTCTTTGTGAGCCCATTTGGAGTTTTTACAGAAAAGATACTGGAATGCTATTTATTTCTCCAGCTCATTTTAGAAATGAGGACCTGAGACAAAGAGTTAAGTGACTTAAATGTATATGTGCATATATACATACAAATACATACATATTATATACAAATACATATATATATATTCATAAACACAGGTCATGAGGTTTAGTTTTAATATACATTCCAAAACTCATTTTATTGGATTGCTTAATACGTGAATATTTAATGTTATGAGAGTTAGATTTATGTTTTCCTCCATTTGTATCTTTTTATTGCTCTAAAAATATATTTTCCCTTTTTTCAAATTAGTAGTTTGTGCTTATGATTAATTTTGCTTAAACTCTTTTGATATAATCCAATTCTTATGATTTTCTCCCTTCCCCTTTTTTTTCTTCCTCCTCCCTATTTGTCCACCTTTTCCATGGTTTGGGGATTTTATTTATATTATTGATTTCCCTTTCTTTTATTTTCTTATCCACTTCTTCCTTTCCCCTTTCATTTCCTCCTCTCCCTTAAGTGATAAGATCAAAATCCTTCTTTGTTCTTTCCCTAACAACCTCATTTGTTAGTTTTTTTAATCTTTTTCTAGTAAACTTTTTTGCTTTGTACCCGTAATTGTCTCTTTTCTTCCTGTTTATTTGGAACTTTTATTATTTGATTTGTGTTATATATCCTTACTTGTTTCTTTTTTGATCACTGAGTTTTTCATGGGGTTATAGCTTTTGATATACTACTTTTTGAGTGTTCCCTGCTCTAACCAATTTCTGTGTTATTTCCCGTAAAGATTTTGCTCAGTATCCCTTTTTTGTTGTTCTTTTGCCATTGAAATAAAAATTCATGAAAGGAGAAATTTGGATTGAACCACCATCTGATAGGAGAAATTACTCTATATACCAAATCATGAAGTATATTTCTACTTCCTTCATGTCTCCCTCCCCCATAAAAATCAATCTTTTCCACATGTGTCATGTCATCTTGTCTCTTGGTCTATGTCCCCACACCATCCTCATCCATTTGAGTGTCAAGTGTACTTAGAAGATCGTATTCTTCTGAGACAGTTGTATTGTCCATGGAATAAAAATATACTCTCAGAGAAGATTGTCTCTTAGGTGGCCAACTCATCTCTGGTTAATCTCATCATAAAATTCCCAGGTCCTATAGCTATTGTAAACCTATACCTCTTTTCCCATAGGAGTGATTTCTGAAGGGATGCCTTCTCCTTGTTGTGTTAAGACCTCCCTATTTCATTCTTTCAGTTTCAATCTCTTCCTTCTGCTACCTCTCCTATTCTTCTGCAACTCCTTTTCTTGTTGAAAATCAATGAATTATTCTCTCTCTCTCTTTCTCCCTCCCTCCCCCTTCTCCCCCCCCTTACCTCTGTCCACATGGACCATACTCAATCTTCCTTCTCCTCATTTATGCATGATTCTAGAATATATTTTTGTTTTACATTGACTCATCTCTAGGGAGTTCTGAGATTTAGTTTGTCATGTTTCAATTCTATATTTCCATTTTCACTTATCTTTTTTCTTCCAATTCTGTCAAATAATTTCTAGATATGGGGTAATTTGTTTTGTTATTTATTATGTCCTCGGTTCTTGTCTTTTTTTGGTCTGTCTTGTGTTTCTGTTGGTTGGAGTATTTTGAAAGTTTAATATTCTTCTCTCCCTTCCCCCCAAGGGTTGCCTCAAAGGGCTCTGTTTTGTTGACTGTTAATGTTGTGTATTGATGATTTGACTCAATTTTGTAGAGTATGTCATTTGGGCTTGCATCTTGAGCTCTTTTCCATTTTGGAATATATAATTTTATTCCATTCTGTCCTTTCTAGGGAGTGCATAATAGTATTTTTAGTAATTTTGAATTTAAATTATTTTCCACTATATTTGAAAGTTTTTCTTCTAGCTACCTTCAGAATTTGTTGTTTGTCATTAAATTGTAAATTTAGATACTATATGTTGGATTGTAGGGTTTTTTTTAAGGTGATCTCTGGTTCTTTCAATTGGTGCTTTGTTTTCTTTATTCAGAACTTCTAGGCAATTTTCTTATATTATTTCCTCCATTATTGTGTTCTGGTTTTCAAAGGTCTCCTCCTCCTTCTCCTCCTCTTTTTCCTCCTCTTTCTCCTCCTCCTCCTCTTCTTCTTCTTCTTCTTCTTCTTCTTCTTCTTCTTCTTCTTCTTCTTCTTCTTCTTCTTCTTCTTCTTCGTCTTTTCATGGAAGGGATTTGTTATATTTTCTGGGAGAGGTATAATTCTTAGACTGTTTCTATGTATCCTGTCTTGAAGTCCAGTCTGTCATTTGTATTCTTTTTTTTTTAACATTGTGTCTTTTGCTTCTCTTCTTCCAACTTTTCCTCCAATTAAGTATTTCTATATTCTGAATCTCTGTTATTTTTTTCTCTGTCTCTCTGCTTTACATAGTAAATTAACTTTTTAATATTATTCTAATTGCTTTTTGTCATATATGACATACATTTTGACTTTTGTTCCATTCTAATTTCTTCATGTTTAGATTTAATTTTTCTTTTGGACCATTGTGGAATTCCTTGTTGCATGCTTTCTTGGAATTCTACTAGGTTCTATATTGCATCAGATATTAGTTCATCCTCCTCTTTCTTACAATATTTGCTGAGAGTTTTATATTCTTTTTTCTGGATAAAAGTGGATTACTTCACTATTTCAGTTAGGTTACGTTAGGTTAGACAGGAATAGGTTAGATATGAAATCTCCTTAACTACACCTTCTTTTTAAAATACATTTTTATTTATTTCCTTAACTTTCCCAATTACATTAAATTTTTTAACATTCTTTTTTTTAAAATTGAGCTCAAAATTCTCTTCCTTCTTCTCACCCTTCTGCTACTCCAAGAGAAGGCAAGAAATATGATATCTATTATACATGTGAAGTCATGCAAAACATATCTCCATATTAGCCACGTTGCAATAGAAAATACTTGATAAAAACCCAATAAAAATAAAGAAAGCAAAAAAGGCATGCTTCAATATGCACTCAGAGTTTTCAGTTGTCTCTGAGGGTGGATAGCATTTTTGATCATGGATCCTTTGCAATTGTCTTGTATCATGTCCTTGATTGGAGTAGCTAAGACATTCACAGTTGATCATCTTACAATATTGCTATTAGTGTGTGCAGTGTTCTCCATTTCCTGCTAACTTTATTTCATATTGGTTCATGTAAGTCTTCCCAGGTTTTTCTGAAACCATCTTCATCTTCATTTCTCATTCCACAATACTTATTCCATCACAATTATATTCAACAACTTGTTCAACCATTCCCCAGTTGATAGGCATCCCATCCAATTTCCAATTCTTTGCCATCACAAAAAGAGGTGCTATAAATATTTTTTTGCTTAAATGTCTCCTTTTCCTTTTTCTCTGATCTCTTTGGGATGCAGACCTAGTAGTGGTATTGCTGGGTCAAAGGGTATGCATACTTTTATATTTATATATATATATATATTTGTATATTTATATATAAGCAAGTTTTATACGCTTATTGAAGATTTAATATTCACCTATCCTTCTAGTTTTAGGACTTTCTCTGTTGACTTACCTGCTTGCACTTTAAGTTTTTAATTAACTTTTCCTCCTCTTTAAATCATTACAGTTTCAGCCTTTCCTCCCCTTATATTACAACTTAATTCAATTTCTGACTCTTCTCCCTTTCATTGTCATTAAACCATGAAGCTGCACTACAAAGCTGTCTCAGTGTCTTCCTCTTTGGAGGATTTGTGTTTCATTGGCTTTGATCCCTGGCCTAAGTAGCTGCTGGGAAAACAGGGCCGGTCCCAGATAGGTTTTAGTCCCTTTGCTTCAGGCCTATCCATACACTCATCCTGGTTCTCTGGCTGAGTGTCTTTCCTGGCTCTAATCCTTTCTGTCTTTGGATGGGCAGAATCAGTATTTGACATTTTTGAAATGTGGGGGAGAATGTTCTAGGCAGAATGCTTGGTCCTAGCTTATGGTCTTCTCTAGGGAGAAGGCAGCATGCTTCCACACGTGCCCACCCTCCCCCTCCCCTTATACTCCAGGACCGCAACCACACATACACACTTAATATTAGCACATTCTAGTGATCATTCAGAAGGCTTTTACCCTAATAAGAGTTATTACTTTTGCCTTCTTTGGATTCAGCTAAAATTCAATAATTCATATTTTGGACTTTTCTTGAGAAAAGAAGCATGATCTGCCATCTTATTGGTGCTATGATTTGGAAGGCCAAGAGATAAGTTAAATAAGGCAAAATTTTAAATTGAAGAATGTTTTTAAAAGATTTTAAATAGTGACCTTAATTCATGTTAGTTAGTAGGTATATTATGTTAAAATTTTAAAACTCTAAATATCTTAAGGTACCTATCTAACTTGTGCTTAATAGAAGTATTGTTATAAAAGCATTTAGAACATTGTCTTCTGTTCGAGGTCTAAAAATTCCTAATTCTAATTTGTGGAATAGGTTATGTATAGTCCACCTTCAAGAATACATTAAACAGAGTAGATCACAGGAACATAGTGCTTAGAGCTAAAAACTACATTGAGACCATCTGGTGTGGCCTCTTTTTTTTCAGTCATTTTGGTTGTATCTGACTCCTTGTGGGCATGTTTGGAGTTTTCTTGGCAAAGATACTGGAGTGGTTTTTCATTTCCTTCTCCAGCTCATTTTACAGCTGAGGAACTGAGGCAAACAGAACAAAGTCTATTAAGATGAATAGGGGCAGAGCCAAGAAGGCCACATGAAAACAGCGTCTTACCAGAGCTCTCTCAGAAGTTCTGTCAGATTCCTATAAAAAAGTGAATTTGAGCAGATTTGAGAGAGTTAGAAACTGTGAGAAGTCTGAGTGGGGCAAATTTCCCAGCCAGGAGAGCCTGAAAGGTTGAAGGAACGAATCTGTGGGCTAGGAGAGCACTCAGAGTGTGGAGCTGCTTCAGGGGGACCAAAGTGAAGTGTCTGGCCAGGAAATACACATGGGAGACAGGCTGGGAGAGAGCCGGGTGCCTGAAACTAGCGGAAATCCCCAGGCCTCCCAACACACGAGAGGCAGCGCAATGCCACCAACCACGAGATACCAACTCCTGAGGCTTGTAGCCCAAAGGATGCTTCTTGAACTTCCAGGAGACAAAATGGCCAGGTAAAAGGCTCTAATCCCTCCCCTCCCCACCCACACAATTCCCTGGGGGAAAGAAGGAAAACAAAAACAAAAACGCTGGAATAGAGGAGACAGAAGTGGGGATTCGGTGGCTGAGTAACGGGAGTACCTGAGTCCCAGAAGGGCAGAGCCAGCAGGAGTCAACACCGGGAGCCCAGACATACTCTTGCTCCCCCAGGGGAAGTGCCAGACACCCAGCTCAAACAACAAAGAGCTGAAACCATTGCTGAAGAGCAACAGTACTGGAGAACGACCCCAGGGGAAGAGGAGATTTTGGGCAGCCAGGCCTCTTCCGCCACACCTCAGGAGAATAAGAAAGCT
>JAQQSZ010019369.1:0-10379 GCA_028646595.1 Phalanger gymnotis
AGGGGTGGTAGCCGAACCGCAAACTCAGTCCAGCAGCTTTTCCCACTAACTTTCTCTGATGTCTTTGCTCTTTGTGGGTTGAGAGGTCTGGTACATGCCACAGCTCAGTAATTCAGCATGTTAGGGTGCTCTCCGCTCATCTCCTGGTCTGGTAGGTCCGCGTCTGGTCTGTTCGCACCGTGCGCGCTGGGCTCAGCTCCGCTCCCCTCAGCTGGGGGCTGGGAGCTCCATGTGGGACAGACCTTACCCAGAGACCATCCAGGCTGTCCTGGGCTGGAGCCCTGCTTCCCTCTGCCACTTTGTGGGTTCTGCAGCTCTAGAATTGGTTCAGAGCCATTTTTTTATAGGTTTTTGGAGGGACTTGGTGGGGAGCTCATTCCAGTCACTGCCTCCCAGCTGCCATCTTGGCTCCGCCCCCCGGTAGTCCCTTAGTTTTGACATGTTTTCCTTCCACTCCTCCACTTTTGGAACCCCTGATTTCCTCCAATAGTCAGCCCAATCATTACCTCCTACAGGAAGCTTTTTCTGGACTCTTCAGTTGCCAGTGGCTTCCCATAATACAAGGTTACTATGAGTTGCTCGTGCCTTGCATATTACTATATATGTACATATTATCTCCCCCATTAGAATGTAAGCTCTTTAAAGACGGAAGCCGTTTAATTTTTGCCTTTGTGTTCTGCCTACTTAGCACAATACCCAGGACATAGGAGTACTTAATAAATATTTGTCGATTGGTTGACTTTTTTCAGATGTTTAAATGGATTATGTCGGAACTCTCACAGCTTCACACTTTTCTCCTCACTATCATTTCCCCTAATTTAGTGTTGATCTTGACCTTCGCTTCAACTGGTTGGTCACACATAGCTAATTCTGAAATGACTAAGTCTGTACTCACTTATTTCTTGTCCCTTAAAAAATAACAATTCAATTTCCTATGATGTCCTTTGGTGTTCACCATGCCAGAACTTTATTCCTCTCTTCTTGAAGAAATTATTAATAATATGCAAAAGTAAGGCTTCCAAGGAGCCTATAAACCTTTTTCTTCTTTTATTTCTTAGCCATATTTTTGAAGATATTTTTAGCCATCTCTTGTGCTCACTTTTGCATGGAAGTCATTGAATACCAAGGTACATGTTGACTCTATTGGGAGATTCTTTTCATATTCTTTATTAAATGCATATTTCTCTTTATTGTCTATGACAGGTGTTACCACCTAATCATCTAGTGTCCTCATAGTGGTCACAGAATCACCAAATCTCAGCATTGGAAGACAACTCAAAGACCCTAAAATTCTACTTACACTCCCCAGAAAATCTCTGTAGCACTCCAACAAGTGATTTTTCCAGGCTTCACTTAAAAATGAGGAACCCACTATTTCTGAAACTCTACATTCTACTTTCAATAGCACTGTTAGGAAGTTTGCTTTTTTCCCTTTGGGCCAATATCTGTTTTCTGTGGTTCTTCTCTTTCTTCTTTTTGTCTCTCCTCTCCCCTCCCTGCAATGTCTAGTTCTATGTCTTGGGGCCAAGAAGAATAATCCTATCCTTTCTTCCAAAGAGCAAATGCTTGAAGACAATTATTTTCATCATAAAATTCCTTCTTAAGGTAAATAGCACTGGTTCCTTCACTTGATTGTTATATGCAGCTGTGTGTTGGCAAAAGTTTAACAAGTAGCTCTGGGGGGACAGGGAGGAAGCATATGAACAATCCACTTTAAAATTTAATCTGCAATATTAACAACTTCCCTATTACTTTCTCTAGTCTAGACCATCAACAAAATACATCAAGCCCTGATTTGTAGTGTTTGCCAATTTCTGAGGTGTGAATACTAACACAGAAAATTTAACAATCAGCTTTAGCCTATATGCGCTGGCTCCAGCATAACCTTGTTTATATGCCAAGCTTTCAAAACTTTTCACCAATCTGGTTACCTCCTTTGAAATCTTTCTAGATTAGCAATGTCTTTCTTAAAATGTGGCACCCATAACTGAATTGCAATAGCCTTCAACAATTACCTCCTGTTCTAGAAACAATTCTTCACTTAATGAAGCCTAAGATCATATCAATCTTTTTTGGCTGCCATATTACCCTGTAGATTCATGTTGAGTGATTCACTAAACCCCCATGCTTTTTCTGATGAATTGTGTGTTTCTTCTATGCTATATTTGTGAGATTTATTTTTAGTATAATAATACTAATACTTACATATAGGGCCTACTATATGCCAGGCACTATGCTAAACACTTTAAAAATATCCCATTAGATCCTCATGAAAACCCTAGGATGTAGGAGCTATTTATGTCCACAGAAGACTTTATATTTTACTTCAATAATGATAAATCTATGATCTCACTGATGTGGGCGTTACCTCTGAAGGTTCAGGCTACAACCTCTCTATGCACGTCTTCTCATCATGAGCAGCACCTTTGTCCATGTCTCTCTAGAAATGTTCCTGAGGCCCACCCCATCCTACCCCCAGCTAATGTACTGGTAGACTTTGTCTAGGTCTCTTGACCCTGCATAGATATCAATGGATATGCAAGCTGCCATCAATTAACTGTTACTCTGACTGTCCACCCTGTTTTTCTAGTCACATATTCATTTGATTATATGTTTGATTTCAGCTTCCTTATGCCCTATTACCTACCCATGCCTCTATATTACCCTTCAAGAGACTTGGAAATGCTATTCTTCAGAGATTTTGGCATTCTATGATTCCCAGCCACAGAGTGTCACCCAAAAAATATTGATGTTAAAAAGTTGGACCTTCCATCAACTGAGAAATCATTGAATATATTGTGGCACATGAATGTGATGGAATATAATTGTGCTGTAAGAAATGATGAAGGGAATGGTTTCATAGAAACCCAGGAAGACTTGTATGAACTGATGCACAGTGAAGTGAGCAGAACCATGAGAACAATTTATATGGAAACCACAATATTGTAAAACTAAATGACTTTGAAAGAGTTAGGAACTCTGGTCAATGCAATGACTAACAACAAGTCCAGAAGAAACATGCTACTGAACTCCTGATAGAGAGATAATGAGCTCAGAGTACAAACTGAGACTTTTATTTTTTAACATGACTAATGGGGAATTTGTTTTGCTTAACTATAAATATTTATAACAGGAATTTGGTTTTTCTTACTTTCCCAGTGGGTCTCCAGGGGGATGCTGAGGAGAGGAAAAGGCAGATCTTCAAGAAAATAAAATAAAACATAATCTAAAAAAAGATAAGCCTTAGTATTATTCTATAAAAAAATGAAAAAATATAAAGAATTCAGAAAAATGGAAGATTTTTATGAACTGATACAGAATTAAATAAACAGAACCAAGAAAACAAAATGCACAATGCCTAAAACAAAGTAAATGAAAAGGTCACTAAAAGGAAGTTCAATGCTAAGAAATTTTTAAAACCAATGAAGTTCCCAGAGTGAACATGAAGTTAGTGAAACACATCTGTTTCCATTCAGTTAAGAGGTGGGACACCACTAAGACTATACTATGTTCTGTTGATTGTTAGATGCTATTTTGATACCAGAACTTTTTGCTGAAGGAAAGCTTGAGATGGCTCTTGTAAAGATAAAAGGAATGAGTAAAATACTGTTAAAAGAGACAGGCCTTTGTCTCAGGAAGGTTCGGAGCTATTAAAAGCTCTGTATAACTTCCCAAATGCAATATGACCCAAACTCCTCTTCCTTTTCCATGCTCAGTTTTCATTCCATTTGCACTGTCTTTCCAGGATATGTGTAGTTACAGATGAACTGCATGGGTTGCTGCAACTGTATTTGATGATCTGAATAATAGGCTTTCTTCTTCATGTTTTTTTCAACAATAAGTGGATAGTAAGGCTAAGCTTTCTTGAATCATCATGGATCTCATTTAGAAGACTATTTCCTGGAGCTTAAAGCAATTAGTGCAATGTCTTCTCCAAATAGGAGCCCCTAGAAAACATTATCCATGGAAACACATGGATTAATGACAGTGACAGATATAGTATGTATACACCTCCCTGTTTTATGTCACACTTAGTATCTGTCTGGCTCTTCATCATCTCTCTCTCTCTCTCTCTCTCTCTCTCTCTCTCTCTCTCTGTGTGTGTGTGTGTGTATATATATATATATATATAAATATATATATTTATATATATATAAATACATATATATACATACATATATATATATAAATATATATATTTATATATATATAAATACATATATATATACATACATATATATATACTCTTCTATTTGGCATTCAAAGCTCTTCACAATCTAGCCCTACTTTACATTTCCAGCCTTAGTATACATTATTTCTCTTCATAGACTGGGCTTCTTTCTGTTCTTCGTGCCTAACACTTCCATCTCCCATCTTCATATCTTTACACTAGCTCTACTTCATTCTGACTCTTAGAATTTCTAGTGTCCTTTAAGACTCAACCTGAGTACCACCTTCATATGAGACTTTTCCTGAGCCCCTGAGATGCTGGAGCAGGGGTAGGGAACCTGTGGCTTCAAGGCCACATGTCACCCTCTAGGTGCTCAAGTGTGACCCTTCAAAGGGTCATACTTGAGCACCTAGAGGGTCCTCATGTCTATGCCACACGTGGCCTCTAGGCCACAGGTTCTCCACCTCTGTGCTGTTGTCTGCCCCACCCCCATAACAACAATGAAAACTATCAGGTAACTAATTTGCATGTAATTTCTCTGCAAAACCATAACATGTCTAGATTTGTGTACCCCCATTAGAGTGTAAAATCCCTGAAGGCAGGGACAGTTTTGCTTTTGGATTTCTATCTATAACAATTAGCACAGTGCCTGACACACAGTAATCCAGTGATAAGTATTGCTTGATTGACTGATCACAAAGTTGTCAAAGTTATCTCTGGTGTTGCAGTTCTCTAGAAATCTTGTGCAACATTGGAGGAGAGACTTTAAGGAGGCCTTTTGCCCTATCAAAGCAAAAGCTGTTGTTTTTTAATAGTCAGCAAACACCAGGCACAATGGGAGCTTTTAGTCTCCCCTCCACTTTGTGTGATGTGGTCTACTATAGAATATTGTTTGTGAAAACATGCCTGCTTCCTTATCATAACACCAGGAGGGATGCCCTTGATACATCGTAAATTGTCTCCATAAATATTGTTTGGGGATGGGGAAGGAGGCATGTAGGCCTTTAGTTATTGATACTTTCACAATTGCCTTTTTTGGTCATAATAAAGCTGGTGATTTTTCCTGAGCATTTGACAGCTTATAGATATCTTGAAACTTGATCTCTCCATACCTTCATAATTGTGTTATTTCTAGCATGGACCACCTCGGTGTATACTCGGTCTGATGCAACGGTGTTCCTCATCTTTGTTTCCTTTAATGCCATTTCTATTTCCTCGTGCAGCACATCAGAGACTTTACATTTCTTCCTATTAAATTTCACCTTATTAGATTTGGCCCAGTGTTCTAGCCTGTCAAGATCTTTTTGGATCCTGACTGTGTAATCTAATCTGCTAGCTCTCCCTCTTAGCTTGGTGTTATTTGCAAATTTGATATAAGCACACCATTTAGCATACTACCTATGCATTTATCCAAGTCATTGAGAAAAATATTAAATAGTACAGGGACAAGTATGATTCTCTGGGGCACATCACTAGAGCTCTCTTACAACTTGACATGGAACCATTAATGACTACTCTTTGGGGCCTGCCATTAAGCCAGTTCCAAACACAGCTAACTGTACCACTGCCTAATCTACTTTCTTCCATATTTTCTGCTAAAATAGCTTGAGAGATTTTGTCAAATGCTTTGATAAATCTAAATAAGCCAGAGGTTCAAGATTCCCGTCTCCTCCCAGTCTAACAATACAGTTTTTAAAAGACATGAAAGTAGTCTGTCATGACCTGTTCTTGATGAAGTTATTCTAGGTCTTTGGAATCACTATCTCATTTTTAATTTTTTAAATTATTAATTTTGTGGATGCTTATTTGATAGAGAAACTAAGGTATAATATCCAGAGCAATGGTGTCAAACTCAAATATAAACTCTTGTTAAGTCATGTCTGACTCTTCATGACCCCATTTGGGATTTTCTTGGCAAAGACACTGGAGTGTTTTGCCATTACCTTCTCCAGCTCATTTTATAGAAATAGAAACCCAAGGCAAACAGGGTTAAGTGACTTGCCCAGGGTCGCACAGCTAGTACATATCTAAACCTAGATTTGAACTCAGGTCTGTCTTCCTCACCTCAGGTCCAGCACTCTATTCACTGTGTGACTTAACTATCCTTTCAAAATGAAACCGGGCCATTAATTCATACATCAGAATTCCTTAGTTTTGACTTAGCTTTAAAAGGTATTATCTGTGTTTTATTACATTTTTATTTATTTTGTTAGATTCTTTCCCAATTACATTTTAATCTGGTTCTTGCCACACTTGGGAGTGTTGCAGGCCATGCCAGCAGGTCATGTATTTGACATCTCAGGGCTAAACTAGACCTGGAGTAAAGAAAATATGGATTCAAATCCTGTGCTTGACACCCTAAATAAGTGTGTGACTCTGGGCAAGTCATCTAACTCCTCTGAGACTCACTTTTCTCCTCTACAAAATGCAGATGGTTATAATCACACTTACTTCACAGAGTGGTTATGAGAATCCAGTGAGACAACAGATATAAAGTGCTTACAAACCTCAAAAGCACTATTTATATGAGTTACTATATCATCCCTTTGATAATGTATACTAGAATTTTTCCGGAAATGAGATCAAAGTCAGTAGCCTATAGAAGGAAGACTTTATTCTGTTGCCTGTTTGCTTTGGGTGGTTGTTTTTTTTGTTTTGTTTTGTTTTGTTTTTTTGGGAAATTGATACATTCACTCTTTTCTAGTCAAAGGACCAGAGGATCAAAGATTCCAAAATAGAAAAGCTCTTAAAGGTCATAACTCTAACCCCTTCACTTTGTAAATGAGGTATTGAGGGCTAGAGTGGCTGGCCCAAAGTCACACTTTTAGTAAGTGGTAAAGCTGGAATTCATATTCAAGTCCTTTGATTCCAAACCCTCTGCTTCTTCTATGCCATGAGAAAGTACCTCTTATGTCATTACAATTATTCAAAATCTAGATTCCGAAGGGAAATATTTTTCCTTGACATCACAGCAATTGTGTGTATGTGTGTGTTGCTGTCCTGTTCTCAATCTATCTGTCTTCCCACATTTCTTTGAATCTTCTGTCACTTTTATTACATAATATTCATACACTGTTGAGTCATTTCTCAATTAGTTGCCACTTATTTTGTTTCCAGTTCTTTGCTACCACACAAAAAAGTCACTATAAACGTGTTACTATATTTTGGTGTGTATAGGCCCTTTCTTTCTTTTGGTGGCCTCCTTGGGATTTATGCCTACTTGTAGGATCACCGGGTCAAAAAGGATATGCTCCAAAATCTTTCAAAAATCATTGAGAATGGCTCAGCAATCACATCTGACAGTCCCTTTGGAACCTTGGGAAGGCATTAAAGTCTTGTCCTGGTGGATGAAGCACGTCAAGGGTATTTACATGATGTCTTTCTATCTCCTTATTTATCTTGGATTTAATCATTTATTACCAATATTGGTTCTTTTTGCTAATGCAAAGCATAAGCCTTACAAAGCAGAGTGACCAAGTATCCCATGAAATGACATTTCTCGTTGGCTTTGGATAGATGATGAAATAGACTCTGCCAGCACCTTTATACGGCCTTTCCAAAGAGAAACAGTAAGCCATCCTGATGTAGCTGCAACCTCCTTCTCTCTTTTGGTTCCATTTATACTGAGAACATTTATGCTGATATGAACCATTTCCTCCAGTAGTATATTAATACCAACAATATTTCAATCAACAGTCGTCAACAAAAGATCATACCTTTAGAGCACTAATAGTTAAATTCATGTTTTGTTGTTGTTTAGTCATGTCCAACTCTATGACCCCATTTGGGGTTTTCTCAGCAGAGAGATACTGGAGTGGTTTGTCATTTCTCTCTCCAGCTTATTTGACAGATGAGGAAACTGAGGCAAATAGGTCTAAGTGACATGCCCAAGGTCACAGAGCTAGCAAGTCTCTGAGGCCAGATTTGGACTCTATGACTCCAGGCCCTTTGCTCTATCCACTGTGCCACCTATCTTCCTTAAATTTGTGTTTATGTATTGTCTAAAAACTGTGTAATTGAATCAAGAAAGTTAATAAAACTTTGTACCTCTCCTTGCCCTTCCTCAGAGGAAAGTTTCTGCTACCACAAAACTAGTGACTGATGAATTTCGCTCTTTTTTCCCTTTTTTTCTTTTTTTTTTTTTGCTGATGAATTTCCGAGGAGCAACTGCTAGGACCCAGAAAAATTGTTATCAACCCATGTGTGCATTTTTATCTAGCTAACTCTTCTGATGGCTCGAAGTATTTTTTCCTTTGACCTGGAAGCTCTAGATGTTTCCTGGGGGTTTTCACTTCGGGATATCTTTTAAAAAATGACTGGTGGATTCTTTCTATTTTCACTTTACCATCTACTAGATCTGAGTAGTTTTCATTTATTTTTTTTCTTGAAATATGATGTCAAGGATTTTCTTGTGATCATGATTTTCAGGTAGTCTCATCATTTTTAGGTTATCTCTCCATGATCTGTTTTTTGGGTCAGTTGTCTTTGATAGTATGTTCCATGCATTTTTTTCTCCTTTTGTTGTTTCAATCTTGATTTTGCTTTTAAGTTCCTTGCTGTTTCATAAAGTCCTTTCTTTCTGCGTGGCCCATTCTAATTTTCAGGAGTCCCATTCTTAGATAAGTTTTGCCATCATCTATTCCAAGTATTAATTCTCATTCCCATTCTTTCCTATCTAGCTCTCACTTCATTTACTATCATACGTTGTGTCCCATTGTTCATTTCTTGCAGGTATTCTTAAAGAATGATCCTGTAGCCAGGTCATTCTTTCCTCTGAGTTTTATTTGGGAATGCGACAGAGTTATTCTCTTCTTCTGGGACCACCTTTTTAGCTTTTGTTAATCTATTACATTTGTTCATAGAATGAAACATTTTCTTCTCTTTATTCATATCTCTAGCCTCCATTTCTGGATTGGGGTGTGTATGTGTATGTGTGTGTGTGTGTGTGTGTGTGCATGCATGCACACGTGCACACACATGCAATTCAGTCAGATTCTGATTCTACCTCCCCTCCTCACCATATTCTTGGTAATGTGGGCAAGATTCATCCCAGGTATGGTGGCTAAGACTAACCTGTCCCATGCTGGAATTCCTAGGTGTTGGTCCAATCTCCTGACTTCTTAGCTTAGATTTTTACCTCAGCCCCTTCTCTGCTTCCAAAATCAGAGTTGGCTCCAAACAACTGTTGTCAATTGTCCTGGTATCAGGCCCCCTCTCCTGTGTCATCCCAGCTATTTCCTGGCCATCCTTCTCCTTGTGCAGCTATAACGTGGGCTGCATGGATGCTAGATGGAATGGACATCAATCTTGTTCTTTCTGTTGCTATAGTTTTGGCATAGCCTGCCTGGATACTGGGTTGGACATAGGCTACCTGGATGCCGAGTTGAGAATGATATACTGGTATCTCACTCAGCCTGGATGCTGCCTCTCTCTTGCTATGATACTGGGCTACTTGTGAGCTATTCCTTCTGCCTATACTGATTTGTCCCCTCTCGGAGCCTTCAAAAGTTCCTAGAAGTCTTCTTATACCGTCCTGAACTGGATGGGAGATCTTATAGTCATTTCTCTGGTTTTCTTTGTCATTGTTTTTTGCAGTACATTTTTGAGCTTTCCTGGGGTATTTGTGGGGGATCTAGGCTCTTTCTAGTTTCTCACACACTGCCACAAGCCTTCAACCAATTTCCTGTAAATGATGCTCTCCAGACCAAGTTTTTAAAAAGCAGAAATAGGCTACTGCCAGCTTCATATACAAACCCGTCCAAACCTGAGCTCCCCTGCAACTAGGTAATACAGTGTATAGCGCACTGGACCTGGAGTCAGGAAAACTTGAGTTCAAATCCAGCCTCGGATACTTACTAGCTGTGTGACTCTGGGCAAGTCATGTAACCTCTGTTCACCTCAGTTTCCTCATCTATTAAGTGGGAATAATCAGTAACACCTACCTCGCAGGATTGTTTTGAGGATCAAAAGAGAAAACACGTGTAAATCACTTTATAAACCTCAAAGTGCTTCATAAATACCAGCTAGTATGATCATTATAACCTTCAAGCATTCAGAGTCACGACCCAATAAAGCATCAGACTACAACATATAAATGTGGTTCTACTATTATTAAGAAGCTTGTGTGCTACAGTGGTAAAAGATCAGATCTCTGAGTCAGGATGACCTGAGTTCAAATCCTACCTATGTCACATACTTCTTTTTTTTT
>JAQQSZ010019370.1:0-10378 GCA_028646595.1 Phalanger gymnotis
ATGATGTGTATGATTCATGAGACCTCAGTATCATAGTAGCTGAAAGGAATATGCATATGTATATATATATATATGTATACATATATATGTGAGTGTATATACATATATGCACACATATGTGTGTGTCAATGTATGTATATATGTAGGTATGTGTATATATATACATACAGAGGGCACAGGGTGAGTTGAATATGAAGGGATGATATCTTAAAAAAAATCAAATTAAGAGATAAGAGAGGAATACATTGAGAGAGGGAGAAAGGGAAAGATAGAATAGGGTAAATTATCTCACATGCAAGTGGCAAGAAAAAGCAGTTCTCTAGGAAGGGAAGTGGGGGCAGGTGAGGAGGAATGAGTAAATCTTGCTCTCACCGGATTTGACCTGAAGAAGGAATACCATATGCGCTCAATTGGGTATCTTACCCCACAGGAAAGAAGGAGGAAGAGGATAAAAAAGGGGGGACGATAGAAGGGAGAGTAGACAGGGGGAGGAGAGGTGATCAAAAACAAACATTTTCAAAAAGGAGCAGGGTCAAGGGAGAAAATTCATTAAAGGGGCATAGGTTAGAAAGAAGCAAAACATAGTTAATCTTTCACAACATGAGTATTGTGGAAGGGTTTTACATAATGATACGCATGTGGCCTATGCTGAATTGCTTGCCTTCTTAGGGTGGGTGGGCGGGGAGGGAAGAGGGGAGAGAACTTGGAACTCATAGTTTTAAAAACAAACGTTCAAAAACAAAGAAAAAAAGTTTTTGCACGCAACTAGGAAATAAGATACACAGGTAATGGGGCACAGAAATTTATCTTGCCCTACAAGAGAAGGGAAAGGGGGATGGGAGGGGAAGTGGGGTGACAGAAGAGAGGGCTGACAGGCGAACGGGGCAACCAGAATATATGCCATCTTGGAGTGGGCGGAAGGGTAGAAACGGGGAGAAAATTCATAATTCAAACTTTTGAAAATGCTGAAACCTAAATATATTAAATAAATTAAATTTTAAAAAAAACTAAAAAAAAGAGGGTGGTAAAAAAGAAAAAAAAGAATATATGATTCTGTGACTTTTGAAATATATACACATGTACGTAATTACATATGAGATGAGATTCTATTACACTAACAGAAAACAGTAGTGAAACTTTCATTAGAAGGATAAGCTTCCTTTAGGTGTGTTCAGTTTTTTCAAGTTATGTCCTTGGGAGCTGTCCTTGGGAACAGACAGGATATAAAATTTAATTAAATAAAAATGTTATCATTCCGTTAGTAAATAATGTCAAGTAGGCATATTTTATGAGCACGGAAAAGATTAATTCAGCCCCTGTTTTTATTTAAAGATCTTCTATTGTTTCTATGATGTTACTCTTCATGATACTCTACATGATACGTAAAAATTCAAGCAGCACTGCCATTTCCTTCTTTTTCCTCAAGATTCCTCATCCCATTTCCACACCAGCCATCTATTATGAAGAAAAAACAATTTTCTTTTGGGTCTGAGCATATAAGGAGAGATAAATTTTCACTATAATAAAAAGCAAATTTTGCTTTCCAATTTTAGTACCAAACTCGTTTTCCAATTTGTTTGGAAAATGATGTCTCCACAAGTTGAACACAAGCTATGGCACACCCGACCAAGCTGGAAAAGTTTCCAGTGTTGGGTCCTTGGTTGTGGTTATTGTCTGATGTCCAGCCCAACTTAGTTCATAGAGATTCATCTCCAAGTTAGTTATGGAGTGATCATTTTTTTTTAGCCTCCTCATCTCTCAGAGATCATCTTACTAAGGTGGAGAAGGGATGCAACTGTGTCCATGGAAAGAATATTCACACCAACAAAACATCTTTGAGGTATAGACGCATAGAATCGATAGTTTAAAATATTGGCATTTTGCTTAGTGGTAGCCAAGAGAGATGGGGAAAGTATTAGCATTAGTGAAATTTAAAGGATGGGATTCTCTTTGGAATAATTTAACAAAGAATGATAGAAGATAAGTTTAACATTCTAACTTGGGATGTAAAGGGCAAGAGAGTGAAAGTTTTTATCAATGACTGATAGACTAGTTAGAATTTTTTAAATAAAAGAACTTTTATAACTGTGAAGCGTTGCTAATAGTAAAATATTTATTGTACAAGCTGAAATAAAAGCTCTTTTGCCATTTTTACATGCTTTGCAAAAAAAAATCATTTATTGGCCATTTTCTCTCTGAGGCATGGGAATATAAAGTGACTTAACCCTTGTCACAGGGACAAGAAGTAGCAGTGTTATAATTTAAATGCTGGTTCTCTGATTCCAAACCTAGAGCTCTTTCTACCATACTACTGCCTCTTTCTTCAGAGTAGAAAGGGAGGCAATTTAAACACTTAAACAAAAGTGGAAAAACAGTGTCCTAGATGAATCTAATGTAGTCAGCAAAATGTGCCACCAATAAATCTTGTCAATTTTCATAGCTTCTGCCACTGTATTCCCTACCACCCCACCCCATCTCCTGATAATAGAGTATTATACTGTTATCAGAGTAGAATCATCTCAAAAGTTTAGTTTTCTTATACATATACTCCATGATTCTTTCTTAAAATATGATTTAGAAAGAGGTTGAATAGTGTTAATCCTGAAATTATCCTCTTTTGCTAGCTAAAATATTTGATTTACTTCTGTTAAAAAATGTCTTTCATTAGAGTTCTTAGTTTTCCCTTTTCTTAGACTACCAGGAATAAATAGAATGAGTGTGAATGTCGTCAAGTCAATAAGCATTTATTGAATTCATATTCTGTATCAGACACTGTGTTAAGAATGTAGTGTGTAAAAGAGAATAAGGTGTAAGAAGACTGGAAAGGTATATAAATTATTTTACATAGATTATAAAGAGCTTTAAATAACCAAAGGACTCTATATTTAATCCTAGAGGTAATAGGGAACTACTGGAGTTCAGTGTGTAACAGGGTGACATGCTCAAACCTATACTTCAGAAAAATTACCTATGCAGATGAGTGGAGAATGTTGTAGACAGAGTGAGGCTTGAGGCAAGGAGACAGAACAATAAGAAGGCAATTGTAGTAGACCATTCAGGAGTTAATGAGGGCCTTATTAGGGTACTGGTTGTGTGAGTCCCCTCTAGAGGGGAGATATTGTGAAATGACATATAATTAATAGTCACTTTTCCAAGCTTTTTTCTTTATTGGGAGTCAAAGAGAAACTAAAGAGTACTGCACGTGGTAATCTTGGCACCTTCTTTTAAAGTGTAAAGTCTGGCTTGTATAAAAAGTTTCAAATCTTTTTTTAAATAATGGAAAGTGGAAAATAGAGGTTATTTGGAGTTTAGGTGGTTGTTTATCCATTTGTAAAGTTGAAAGGAAGTAAGCAGATGATGTTGCTGTCACTTTACCTAAAATGTATCCACTTGTCACTTTTTGATATTGAACACGAACAGAGAAAAGGGCATAAAAGTCATTATAAATGTCTGGATTGTGTATGGCTGTACTATTTTTCACTTGTGCAGTTCGCATGCACCATACCTTCTGCACAAACCTCTGTGTTCCATGCCACCACTGCATCATCTTCTCGATATATATATGTATGGGTTTATATGCAATAGACACAATATATAGTCTTTATCATGTGGAAAATATTACAGCTATTATTTTGTATCCTCTTCCATTCATATCCAGTATAAAAAGTCAGAAATGGATGTGTTTTAGATGAAATAACAAAATTTCCTACGTAACTATTTAATAATGGAACAAATATAAATCGCTAAACTCTGGCCAACCTCTGTGTTCCATTCCTCATTATTTTAAAAGATTCTAGAATTCTGATACAAAACAGGACACATGTATATGTGCATGTATATATATATTTGATATGTACTGATGATTCTGTGACTGTAGGGAACTGAAACTCCCTCCAAGGATGCAGATTGACAACTCTTCTGAAAATTTTAGTTCTATTAATATATGTATTTTGTTTATATTTAGTTTTCAACATTCATTTCTATAAGATTTTGAATTCTAGATTCTCTCTCTCTTCTTGCCCCTCCCCAAGATGGCATGCAAGCTGGTATAGGCTGCGCATGTACAATCATATTAAACATATTTTGGCATTAGTTGTGTTGTAAAGAAGAATTAAAACCAAAAGGTAAAACCACAAGAAAGAAGAAATAAAAAAAAAGAGAGAAAAAAATAGTATACTTCGATCTGCATTCAGACTCCATAGTTCTTTCTCTGGATGTGGATAGCATTTTCCATCATAAGTCTTTTAGAATTGTCTTAGATTCTTGCATTGCTGAGAAGAGCTAAATCTATCAAATTCGGTCTTCCCACAATGTTACTCTTGCTGTGTACAATGTTTTCTTAGAAGACCAATAAGTCTATCAAATTTGGTCATCCCATAATATTATTCTTGCTGTGCACAGTGTTTTACTGGTTCTGCTCACTTCAATCAGTATCAGTTCATGTATTTCCAGATTTTTCTGAAATCTGATTGCTCATCATTGCTTATGGAACCATAGTATTCCATTACATCCATATACCACAACCTGTTCAGCCATTCCCCGATTGATAGGCATCATCTCAATTTCTAATAATTTGCCACCGCAAAAAGAACTGCTATGAATATTTTTGTACATATGGATCCTTTTCACATTTTTATGATCTCTTTGTGATACAGACTTAGTAGTGCTATTGCTGGATTAAAGGGTATGCATAGTTTAATAGCCTTTTGGGCATAGTTCCAAATTGCTCTCTCCACAATGGTTGAATCAGTTCACAACTCCACCAACAATGTATTAGTGTTCTAATTTTCCCGTATCTTCTCCAGCATTTATAATTTTCATGTTTTGTCATGCTGGCCAGTCTGATAAGTGTGATGTGGTACCTCAGAGTTGTTTTGATTTGCATTTCTCCAATCAATAATTATTTAGAGCATTTTTTCACATGATTATAGATAGTTTTAATTTCTTCATCTGGAAACTGCCCATTCATATCCTTTGACCATTTATCAGTTGAGGAATGACTTGTATTCTTATAAATTTGACTTATAAATTTTAGAAATGAAGCCTTTATCAGAGATACTAGTGTAGAAATTATTTCCCAGCTTTCTGCTTCCCTTCTAATATTGGTTGCATTGGCTTTGTTCATGCAAAACCTTTTTAATTTAATGTAATCAAAATTATCCATTTTGCATTTCATGATGTTCTCTCTATCTTGTTTGGTCAAAAATTCTTCTGTTTTCCTGACAGGTAAACTATTTCTTGCTCTCTTAGTTTGCTTATAGTATCATCCTTTATAACAAAATTGCTTAATCATGAAAATTATAGTTTTAAAGAGTTTCTTTGGCCACTGACAAATTAATTTCAATTCAATAAATGTACTATGTATGGACATACAAAGATCTCCTTCCTACCCCCCCAAGGTCCTAACTCTTGACGAGTTTATATTCTATTGGGGGGGAAACTACACATGCATGTACATACACACACGCGCACACACACACACGTAAAAACAAGATATAGACAGAGAAAGAGAGAGAGAGAGAGATTCCAGGAGGAGAGAGGACATTTAAGGCATTGGGGACAGCATATGCAAAAGCATGGAGATGGAAAATAGGTTATCATGTTCAAGGAAAATCAGATAGTACAGTTTGGCTGTCATGTAGAGTACATGAAAAAGGAAGAACGTGTAATCAGCTGGGAAGGGTAGGGTGAAGCCAGATTGTGAAAGGCTTTAAGTGCCAAACACAGGTGTTTGCATAGTATCCTAAAGAATTTAAGTTCTAAGGATTTAGAACTGAAAGGCAATAAGGTGCCCCAGGGACTCTTGGATCAAAGGAGTGACATTATCAGACCTGTGCTTTAAAAATATCAGCTTGGCAATCAAAAGGATAGAATGGAAAGGGGAGAAAATGAAGACTAGAAGACCAGTTAGGAAGCTATTGTAGCTTATAGGAGCTCATTGAACAGATGAGAGGTGATAATAATGCGGAGGTAGGATCAATAAGACTTAGCAAGTTGGCTGGATAAGGGGTGACTATGAGTGACAACTGTGGAATGATACCTAATTTGCAAGTCTGGGTAACTCAAAGGACAGTGGTACCCTCAAAATAAATAAGTAATTTGAGAATGTTGAGGGAAAGATAATTAGTTCTCTTTTGGGTATATCATATTTAAGATGTCAGTGAGACTTGCCCATAGTTACCCAATGATGCATTATATATATGATCACATATATAGATCACATATATAGCAGATGTAAGAAGCAAGACTTCCTGACTCAGAAATTAGGCTTCTAATGATACCCACTTGGTTATGCTACTCGCTTGTTCTTACTATTATTCTCATATTCTCTGTCTCTGTCTCTCTGTCTCTCTTTCTCTTTCTCTCTGTCTCTCTCTCTGTCTCTCACTCTCTGTCTTTCTATATCTTCCTCTCCATCTCCCCCTTCTCTGCCTTTTCTTTTCTTCTCTCTTTCTTTCCTCTTCCTTCACTCTTTCTCCTTCTCCCTCCTCTTTCCCCCTTCTTTCTATTTATGTTTACACATATAAAGACGTAGTATTTCTAAATATTAAATTATCATATGTTACTTTATTATATTTATGTTTATAAATCTCTTTAAATCTATAAATGTGTTTGCAGATTTATGTGTGTATATATATGTATGTGTGCTAATCATATATAATAGTGTGATGTTGCATAATAACACCACAATTTTAATGGTTATTTGAGATATGGTTCTAATAGTTTTTTATGATCTTGCTTGGAAGTTTCACTATAATTCATAACATTGTTTTGATGGTAAAATGTGCCAAGTTCCACATGATTTATAAATGAACTTTTAAAAAGTAATCCATTTGTGAAATGGGAATGCTTATATTTATATACTATATATAATTTTCCTTGATTGAAGGAGGAAAATTTTTTATTATTTAATCCTAAGTCCATAGATTTATAGGCTTTTGGAAATTTAAAACGAGATCTCAGAGGTCCCCAATCCAACACTTCAACTTGAAAGTTTGGGGTTTTTTAATAGAAAATCAAAGTAATTTAAAAAAATTTATTTAATTTAATTTTAATTTTTAAAATTTTTTAAAAAGTAATTTTAAAAATAGCCCCTTTCAAAAAAAAGATCACCTTAACGTATTCACCTAGGAAGTTTGAGATTGATATTTTGAATATCATATGTACTTCACTAATTCAGTCAGTGGAGCCATGATCCCATCCAGATAAGACCTTTACTCTGAAATTACAGATCACAGCCTATCCTCATTTTCTCATCCTGTGTGACTCTTATTATATCTACCCATAGATACTCAATCAGAGTCTATCTAGCATATGTGGAAATCTTTCTAAGGTCTTTGATATTGAAATAGTAGATGACTATCCATTTATTATCATTTATACTCACTACATGGACTTATCTAGCTTCTCTACTCTTCTTAGAGCTTCTATATAATGCCTCTTCCACTCATGGGTGCGTGGCATTGTTGGTAATGTCCTGCAGCCTATTTACACTCCATATGGATCTTTCTACTCTGCCTGTCAGCCGTTATTTTGATTCTTCACAGATTGTATTGTGCTATGATTTACTTTTGTTAAAACTCATGAACTGTTATCTTTTTATTTCTGGCATTGTTTGTTTGTAAATTGATTATTTCAGCAAAGAAAAATTGAGGAACAAAAATATCCAGTTTTTATTTGGAACTTCAAGATCTAAACAAAGCTCTGCTGAGAGCCTATGTCATACATTCCAGTGGTGTGTCAAGGCTCTGTTTATACTAGCTGTTAACGTGAATCCTAGGTTAGACTCTAATTTTGTGGGTTTTTATTTTAAAATTACTTCATCTAGAGGGGAGAACACTGATTTTTTTAAAAGGTGGTTAATTATAGGACTTAGAAATTAATGGATAATAAAAATAAAATTTTAACCCTATTTCAAGTGACAATCCTGAAACTAAGACAATAAATTCAAAAAGTCACTCTTTCAGAACTTTTCAGCTAATTCATATCAGGACTTCACTACTTCTGAATTCTAATTGGGACCTTAAAGTAAATCATGCTGTGAGCCAGAATATCCTGAAAGTGTCTTTTTTTCCTAAATCTTTAAAATCAAATTTTACAATTTTGACACTAAACAGTAATGTTGCCCAGAAAAAAAAATGTTATTTATATGTTTAAAGTAGATCAGTTCTGCTGTTTTCTTCACTCTTTTTCTCCCAAACTATATTTTTCTTAGGAATATTGATTTATCATGAGGTATACTTTCTAGATTGTTTTTATAGCTTAAAATTGAGCAATAAGAAAAGGAAATTTTTTGAAACATAAATTTATTTAGGAATTTTTCTTATTGGCTCAAAAAAAAAATGTTTTTGTCAGACAATGGAAGTATTCATGTAAAGCTGTAGGACTCCACAAAATTTTGGTTCTGAAAACTCAGAGAAGCCTTATCTTACTTCCCCTTGAAAATGTTTTCCATTTATGTAGACTTAGTATTACCGCTGTTGTTCCTTAGCAAAAAGGCCAAGTATGCAAGATGTCATCTTTCTAATAAATTTTAGGTTAAGAAATTTCATGTTAATATTAATTTTAACCCGAGTTATACCTTACCAAAAGTTCTATATATTGATCATGTTTTGACTATCTTTATTTCATCAATACTTTTTTATTTCTTCCTTTTGTAAAGAAGAAAGGTAAAATGCTATACTTTTTCTCAGACATTTTTGTGGACAAGTACAGATGATCAGTACAATACAATAACAGTTTAGCCAGTGTCCTTTTATCAACAGTTAATAAAAATGGTAGCTATTAATCTCTTTATATGTGAGAATATTACTTTAGTATTTATCCTATAATGTCTATGAAACTTGGACCAATTTCTGTTATTAGTGTTAATTTTAGCAAGATGAAGAAATAGCACTTTTTTTCCTCTGTGTTCAGATATCTTATTGCCTGAAAAAAAATTATTTTGTCATGCCTTCAGTTCAGATTCAATTCAGCTCAACAAACATGTGCTCAGAAGTGAAGTGTATAAGATTTAGAGCTAGAAGGGACCTTACAATACTAATAAGGCGTCTAAGAGTTTCCAAGATCATCTAATCTACCCGCCTTGTTTTACAGATGAAAAAAGAGTTCAGAGAAAGGAAATGACCTAGAGGTAGGGTGCTTCAGAGGAAAGAGCAATGCCTGCAATACTGGACCTGGGTTCAGATGTGCCATTGACATTTATTCCTTGTGTGACCTTACTCAAGTCTGTCTTGGACAAAGAGACTATCCTTATAGCCTTGAACAACCTAGACAAAGGAATTTGTGGAATTCACCTTAGGTTGGTTGGTTGGTTGGTGTCCTTCATTCTTGAAGAGGATCAAAATGACATCACTATGTTGGAGTCAAGGTACCGTGTGTCTGACTGTGGTTGATCAGACCAATGTGAGCTCAGAATACATTACCACAGGTCGGGCACAAATTGTACCATATGAACATTTGATGGGGAGATGTCTCTAAATTTGCATATTTGTGTTTCTTTTGAGCTACTGCAATTCTGCTTCGCTCATAGAGCACAACGCCTTCTTTGATGCTGGCATGTCATGCTGGGCAGTCCCATGCCAGCATCTCCCATGCCATGCAATCAGTTCCAAAGTTCTTCAGACAGACCTTGAAAGTGTCCGTGTATTGCTTCTTCTGAACACCATGTGAAAGCCTGACTTGTGTGAGTTCTCTGTAAAATAGTCTTTTAGGCAAAAATCTCTCTGAGCCTCTATTTACTCATCTATAAAGTGATCAGGTTAGATTAGTTGACTTTTAGGATCCTTTTTGACTCTAGATTTCAATTTCTTTGCCTTGCCTAAGGTTATATAAGTAAGTGCCAGAATTTAGATTTTAACCCATGTCCTCCAACTCAAATCCAGTATTCTTGTCCCAACACTAAGTTGCTTATCTCCTTGGAGAGTATTCACTGCTTCCATTCAAATTGGGGATCTGCCATTTTTTGCTGATGTGTCCTTCAGTCAATCACTTAATCTTCTTGGACATCTATTTCATCATGTACGTTGAAGGGGTTGGTTCAGCTCACCTCTAAGGTCCTTTTTTTAACTGTAAATCTTTGATCCCATGATACCATCCTTGAAGAATCTGTCATTGAATGTGAGAAGGTTTTAAGACATGTGCACAAATAACTAGGGATAAAAGATTGAATGGAATAAGTGCAAAGGAGATTTGCTATGAGAAATGTGAGGAGGAAGAGATCTCTTCCCTCTGGGCATTCACAGAAGACTTGAACTAAGACATGGCAGAAGGAGAGGCAGAAAAGAAAAGAATGAGAAATCCAGGGGGCGGAGCCAAGATGGTGACTGGAAAGCAGTAACTGGCGTGAGCTCCCCACCAAGTCCCTCCAAAAACCTAT
>JAQQSZ010019371.1:0-10378 GCA_028646595.1 Phalanger gymnotis
TAGGTCAATAGACTCTCCAAATGACCAAAGACTATGAGGTGGGGCTTCCTAGCCTTCATAACATTTGGGGAAGTACAAGAGAACAGAGGACAGAGTTGGGGTAGGTGGGGAAAACAATGCAGTTGGTTTCAGAATAGACAGAATCACAGCAATGGGGACAACATCATTGTTACATCAAGGAAAGAGGGGTTACCATCCACGTGGGGCTAGAAAGAACCTCTCTCTTTCCTTAAGGAGTGAAGGATGGATTGATGGCATTTGCTTCCAGAGGACATTTTTAGTGGACCAGGAATATGAGACTCCCTGGCTCCTGGGAGCATTTGTTATGGAGATAAAATCTTCCTTAACTTCATAAGGAATGGCAAGGATGTAAAGGTATGGTAGGTAACAGGCTTTCCCATTAATTATAACCTAAAATTCAGAAGGAAAGCAGTATTCCAGGGAAAGCTATATTCTAGACTTTAACTCAAGGAAATTCAAATTTGGCATTTGGCAGATTCAGACTTAATTATAAACATCAGTATAGCATAAAATCATTTACAACGCAGAATCAATACAGTAGAAACTTGAGGTAATAAAAATTTGGTCTTGTCAATTCCTTCCTTTGATTCACTGAGGAATACTGTTACCTCATTGAATCACTAACTGATATTCCAATTATCAGGTGACACACCCTCTATGTAGCAGCCCATCTACAGGAATATAGCAATAATTACTGATGGTTAATTGTTGCAAAAAAAAGTACATATACATATATTTATACATATGTTAATTATATATGAATATGTGTGCATATGTACATATGTATTTCATCAGTAATGTTCCATTGTTTTCTGATTAGGCATATCATCATTATTGAGTGTCCTCAAACAGCCATGCTTAAATTCTAAGAAGTACATTGTAGGTTTGTTTATATATACCTTTCTTGACCTGGAATGAATTAAAATGGTATTTTTTTAAGATTTGTATGTGGCCTGAAGTTTACATTTGTATACTTTCTGGGTTTTTTTTTTCTTCATTTTGAACTTAAATACAAAAAGACAAAAGGGGACATTTCCATGTACACAGTACAAGATAAAAATGTATTCAATATAAAGCCATGAATTTCAATTTCATGCTATTTACTTTTTTTTTTACAAACTATGTAATAAATTCTACACAACTCTTTCAAAGCCACCCTGCTTTTCTGTTCTTCTTTGTAAGTGTTTTTTTTATTCTCTGCTATGTGCTTTTTTCTCTTATGTTTTTCTCCCTCCCTCTCCATCCTACCATAGGGAAGGCTAACATTAGACACAAATATTCATTACATATGTGCATATACATATATATGTGTGTGTGTACATACATACACACACTATGTATGTACAATGTATGTATACATACTGTTGACCTGAAAGTTTTGTTAAAGGAGGCAAACAGGCTAGGTGATATATATTTATATTATTTATTCCCTTAATGCTAGGAGATAGAATATCATGGACTGCCTAATAAAAGAATGAAAAGGTCTAAATACACTTTAGAACAGTCTCAACAGCAAATTATGGTTTTCATATCATGAGAAAGGATGTTTCTTAGTTGAATAAGTAAGACAAGACAATTGACCAAGTAGTATCAGTTAGAAATTACAATCCCAAGAAGTCTGTTTCCACTGTATAAGCATATGCCCCTAGGATATCAAGATAAGAGGACTCCCACTATTCTGGCTTATCATTTAGTGGTTACAAACAAGAAGAATACTTGTGGTCAACTGATCTGGTCTTTGAAGTTGCTGATACAGGAAAGGGCATTTTTAGAGCAAAGTAAAGCAGTTTGGTTGATTAGTTCAGGCTTTGGATCTTATTGGGGTTCAAACAATCTGAAAGGATTGTCAATACATACATGTCTGTGTGTATGTAAAACCATACTATACATACTTCTATTTGTCAATTCTTTCACTGGAGGTGGATAATATCATCCCTCATAGGTCCTTTGTAGTTGACTTTTGTATTTATAGTATTCAAAATTACTTAGTCATTCTAAATTGTTCTTGGAACAATATTGCTGTTACTGTGTACTACATTCTCTTGGTTCTGCTCGTTTCAGTCTTCATTATTTGTCATTTTTGTCTTCTATAATTTAGGTAATCTGATAGGTATAAGATAGAGAAAATAAATTAATTAAGACAACGAGGACCCCAGACTTAAGCCGTGGCTTTATTTATAATACCATCATTGACTATGTTTTTCAGCTTCTAACAAACTGGAAATCTTTCCTTTTCATAGGTGGAGATTCCTGAGGAGAGGATCATGAAGAAAAATTGCAACTTGCTCCTTAACTTGCCTCCAAAGTGTGAACCTACCTATTCACCATAAGGAATAAGAAAAAGAACTATATAATCATTGAAGAGCAATAGGATAAAGTTAGAACACGTCCATCACCCACAACAGTTATAAGTCAATATCAATCTATCAATGAATGAATGTTCATTGAGCACCTTCTATATGCCATGTACTGTGCTAAGAGCTGTAGAAAAAAACAAGAGGCAAAATCCATTTCCTACCTTCAAGCAATTTATAAACAAACGGACTAAAGGACTAAAAGGAAAATGGTAGAGAAAACATGCTTGCGGTAGAGTTAAGGGAGAACTAGGTTTGAATCCTACCTTCAGCACTTATCAAATGGAGAGAAGTCATTTAACTGCTCCAAGGCCATATTTTCTGATGTGTGTAATGGGCATAACAATAGCAATTACTTAGAGAGATGGTCAGAAGTATTAATAAGTGAATATGCATTATAAATCTTAAAACACTTGGTGTATTTCAAATACTATTGACTTCTGAAAGAAATTTACCATTTCCTTGGCTGGCATGAAATATCTTTGTTAGCTCTCAATAAATTAGAAAGGGCTCTACCTTAATTCTGTCTGTTGGATTCAGTACAAAGTGGTAATGAGACTTGTGAAGCATCATCATGGCTTCTTTCTCACTGGAGTCACTCATTTCACACAGAGGAGTATGGGATCAAATTTTATTTTAGTCAGAGAATGAAAGCAGAAAGAAAAAATGAAATAAGGGTTAGTATTAGTTGCTTACTTGAGGGGTTGGAAGAATATCAGAGACAACATTTTATCAAGATGGAATCCCTATCTTATGACATCATTTTGAATTATAATCTCAATACCAAAATTTCCAAGATTTATAAAATTTTCAGAAGTTACACTGAGGGCCTTCCCTCCTGTCTCCATTGTTTCTCACTTTGGTAGCTGAGGAACACCAGGACAACAATGTGTTAAGAAACAGAGTTGTGGAAACAAATGGGCCCTGAGGGTTTAAAAGCTATTAATCCACCATTTATTGGTGTTCCTTTGTCCATAAGGAACTTTCCCAGCTCAGTTGGGCAGAGCTCTGAGAGCAACAGTTGGATAAGGTTACCACAGCCTACCAGACCCCTGAAACAGGAGGCCCCTCTATAGTGTTTGCAACAATTGATTGTCTGGGCTCCTCTTGAATAGCTCCAGGTATGAGAATGCAATGTGACTATGATTCTCATCAAAAAATGCAAGCTTTTATTATTTTGATGCTGTAATTATAACAATATCTTCATAATTCCAAAAACTTCTTATCTCTACTAGAATATTACAAAGAACAATCCTCTTTAGGTCTATATGTCTAATCCTCTTGTACCTACCCAGGGATAGCCCAAGAATACTGAGAGGTTTACCAGCACAAGGATGCCAGAGCATTGTCTCAGGCCCTGATATGTAGCAGATAAAAATTTCTTGCTTTTTCGTTTGTTTTTGGTAGATAAATTTGCCACTCAGCCTACTTGCTCCTTTACATAGACAAAAAGTGAGTTTATCTTGCAGGATACGTTGAACATCATTGATCTTTACCAGGGCTCACCTGCAGGAACAGCAACCTCCCAATGTACAGTCAGAACTAGAAGATTGATGAACTAGGCACCAAAAATCAGTAAACATACTTGCAGGGGAAATCATCAATTAAGGAAGTGCTTCCAGCTACTATTAATGTATCCCTAAGCTATCACAGCTCTTCTCTTTTTGCTGTGCACTCTAGAACTCTATTATTAATAAATCAACCTAAATCTTTCTTGTTGCATTTCTTCTATTTTGTGGGGCTCACTGTAACCTAGCATTCTCTTGAAGACAAGACATCTTTGGGCAGTCTTTTCAAGGATTTAAGTACGTTTTCACATACCTTCTAACACAAAGGACCAGGAAAATTTAATGCATTCTTTGCTTGACCTAGTCTATCCCTCTCATTCATCAACCATTTTATAATGATCTTTGTTGCTGACAATTGTGGATCTGCAGTTCACTTTATCTCTTCTTCAATAAGTTCAGTTCCTGACATTCATACTTCTTTTCTACGCCTTCTCATCCCTCCCTTGAATCCTCCGGCCTGCCAGTTGCCCAACTTCCTCAATTTCTATGATCTATAATGTGAGCTACTTTAATCATGAAAAATAGTATCCATTACTTAGATACTGCCTAAGATTCCCAACCCCCGACTCAAATACATTGGTTCCAGATGCCTTCCTGGGTAAAGCACTGAAACATGTCCTGAAAAGATCATTATGCAATTGGAAAGAAAATAAAAGGGAAAGAATAGAGAGGAAGAAGAAAATACCAATGGCTTCTTCCCAGGAAAGAGAAGTCCCTTATGAGATGAGTCCCAGTGGGAACCTCTGTCTGTGAATTATTAATGAGGTCCCAAGAATCTTATGAACAGCCATAAAAGCCTTAAGTTACAACCTCAGAAGCTTCATTGACACTGACAAACTGTTTCTTTCCCTATGGCTGAAGAGGATACTCTAGACAAAATCTCAATTAGAAATAATCATCTTCAGATCAAATGAATTACCAGAGCATTTCAGAGACTAAATTCTATTCCCTAATTCCCATAAACTTTTAATGTTAGAAGACTCTATGACAGGACCATAATAACCTTCATAGAAGGCATTTATCTGCCAGGAAGTGAGTGAAGAGGCACTGAGATCCAATGCAGGAGGGTAAGTATTTGATTAATTTGACATCATTCTACCTTCTAAATAGAAATTCATGGAAACTCAGAACTTTGCCAAAGAAAGGGCATCTCTACATTCCATCCTGCCTATTTCTGACTCTGGCATCGGGTTGAAGACTGGAAATAGGTGGCTGAAAAAACAGAGACTTTGGAGATATGAGTAACTACACTTCCAAATTCTAGAACTGCAGAATTTTAGAGTTGGAAGGGACCTTTCATCTTGTCTAAACCATATCACAGAACCTCCCCCAATACCCACTACAGTTGTAGCAGTCATCCAGACTCTGCTTGAAGACATACATTGAGGGAGAGCTTACACCTGCCCAGGCAATCCAGGTGACTATGGGCTACTTACAATTCTCATATATTTCCTCCTCACATGAAGCCTAAATTTGCCTCTTTGCAACTTTCCTGCAGTGCTCTTAGGCACAAACAGAATGAGTGGGATTCTTTTTTCATATCCAGGCCTTATAAACACAGAAACAATTATCATGTTCCTTTGATCCTTTCCCTATTCAGACTAAAATTTTACAAGCTATTCAAATTATCCTTATATGGCATGAACTTAAGATCATTCATGACCTTCATTGCCCTTCTCTGGATGTTCTCCATTTTGTCAAGGTCTATCCCCAATTTTGGAAAACAGAACTGGACAAAAGCTCTAAGATGTGGTTAGAATAATGTTGAGTACAGTATAATTATCAACTCCTTATTCCTAGAATCTATGGCTCCCTTCAAGTAACTAAAGATTATATTAATTTTTGACTGTCATAATACATTGCTGAGTCATACAGAATTTATAGTACATTAAGAATACTAGGTCTTTGTCAAACAAACAGATTTTCAAACATATCTGCCTATTGTGGCCCTGACACTAATGTTTTTAGATACCGTGAATGATCGCACATTTATCTTTATTAAATTTCATCCTGTTAGATTCAGCCCATTGTCCTAACTTGTCATGTTACTTTTAGAAAATGTCTTGACCAAACTTGAAGTTAGTAATCTCTCCAAGCTTTGTCATGTTTGGATTTAATATAAATATCATCAATGTTTTTGTAAGATATTGATCAAGATGATCTGTGAATTTTGATATTAATATCAAATACTGATCAATAAATATTTTGCCAAAATTTATATACATGATATCTAAAGCTTTGCCCCATAGGTAAGTTGTAGGGAAATAGAGGCTACCCAAAACATAATAAAATAGAATTTTATTGTTCTGTCTGAGCTCTCACTTGAGACTTGTAATAATGAGGACTTTTTTTCCTTTCACATAAACAGGTTCTTGCCTCCTTTTCCTCCATACTCAAAAAGAATGGCTACAGCAAATTACTCACTAGTAACTGAGTTTATCCTTATCGGGCTAACAGACCAGCCAGAGCTCCAGCTGCCTCTTTTCCTCCTGTTTCTGGGCATCTATGTAGTCACTGTGGTTGGGAACCTGGGCATGATCCTACTGATTAGACTCAGTTCCCATCTTCACACCCCCATGTACTATTTCCTTTGCAGTTTGTCCTTCATTGATCTCTGTCAATCAACTATCATCACTCCCAAAATGCTGGTGAACTTTGTGTCGGAGAAGAACACTATCTCTTACCCTGACTGTATGACTCAGTTCTATTTTTTTGTCGCTTTTGTAATTTCTGAATGTCAAATGTTAGCTGTGATGGCATATGACCGCTATGTTGCTATATGCCATCCCCTTCTTTATAGTCTTACCATGTCCTTTCAGGTGTGCTCGTGGTTAGTGGGTGGGGTGTATTCATTGGGCCTGGTGGGGGCCACAGTTCTCACAAGCTGCTTACTTAGAGTGGTCTTCTGTAAGGAAAATGCTATCAATCATTACTTCTGTGATCTCCTTCCACTCTTGAAGCTCTCTTGTTCTAGTACCTACCTCAATGATGTCTTGAATTTGGCTTTCAGTTCATTTAATGTCCTTTGCCCAACCCTGATCATTATTTGCTCTTATGTTTTAATCGTTGTTAGCATTTTAAAAATTCCATCCACTGAAGGCAGATCAAAAGCCTTCAGGACCTGCAGTTCCCACATTGTAGCAGTTGGTGTCTTCTTTGGCTCTGGTGCATTCATGTACCTGCATCCATCTTCAGTTAGCTCCATGGATCAGGGAAAAGTGGCCTCTGTCTTTTATACTATCATTGTGCCCTTGCTAAACCCCCTCATCTACAGTCTGAGAAATAAGGATGTCAAAATTGCCTTGAAAAAAGTTGTAGAAAGAACATTCCAGTGAAAAGAGAAATATTAGAATAATTAGTTAATAGTGCATGGTGGAAAGAAGAGGGAAAGAGAGAGAGAGAGAGAGAGAGAGAGAGAGAGAGAGAGAGAGAGAGAGAGAGAGACAGAGAGAGACTTTGCTTTGTACCATTCAGATATCCCACCCCCACATCTGTAAATACTAAGAAGCCCAATGCAAAGATGCTTTGGAAACATTTCTTGAACCACTGTAGGCTAGGCCTCTGTTTCTACTTTTTCCCACTATTTAATACCCCTTTAGCTTGCATTCCAAATTAGTAGAGTACCTCTGAAACTTAATCATTGATTAACCTGCTTCTGATATTTAAAGAGATAGGTTTTCTAGTTTAAAACTCTGTGTGGATGCTTGGTCTATATACCAAAGATATAAAAAACCCAGACAGCACCTATTTGTACAAAAATATTTATATCAACTCTTTTTGTGGCTAAGAATTATAAATCGAAGAGATGCCCAGCAATTGGGTGATGGCTAAACAAGCTGCGGTATATAATTGTAATGCAATATTATTATATAAAATTAAGCTGAATGATATTAGAAAAACCTGGAAAGATTTATATGAACCGATGCATACTGAAGTGAACAGAGCCAGGAGAATATCATACACAGTAACAATATTGTTTGATGAACAGCAATATTGTTTAATGAATAACTGTGAATGACTTAGCTATTCTCAACAATACAATGATCCAAGACAATCCCAAAGGGCTAATGATGAAGCATACTATCCATCTCCAGAGAAAGCAGTGATATTGATTAAACACAGACAGATGCTATTCACTTCTTTTTTTCCTCTTACTTGAATCATCTTATACAAAATGACTAATATGGAAATGGTTTACGTAATTGCACATATATAACCTATATTTGATTGCTTACCATCTCAGGAAGGAGGAAGAACAGAGAAGGAGGGATAGAATTTGGAAATCTTGGTTCCTTTGTTCAATTCAGTCGAATCTATTAATCTTTTATTTGCATGATTATTGAATGTAAGACACTATGCTAGCTGGTGGTAATACAATGCAAATGAAAAACAGCCCTTGTATTTAAAGACTTGTGTTTTAAAGCCATAACCCTGGCTGCATCCTATAGTAGCAACAGCCATGGAAATAGGATTCCTCTCCAATATTCCTCTGAGATTTTCCTCCATGAACAGAGTCAAAGTGATGGCCAAAGTTTCATAATATACACACTAAAACACCTGATATTCAAGCTGATGCTGGGATGATATATGAAATACAAATAGAGTAGGAAAAAAAAACATGGGTCTGATCATTATTTACTTCCTGTGTAACCTTAAGCAAAACACTCTAACTTGGTGGTAGTGGTGGGAGGGGAGATTTCAGTTTCTGTATTTGTAAAACGACATTGTTGAACTAAACATTCTCTAATGTCTCTTCTACTTCTAAATTTGATGACTCTGTGAACACTATCCTATTTCATTGAATTTGAAAAAAATGGTATAAGAAAGACAGCTATTTGGGGTTATTGAAAGGAACAAAAGTTACCAGCTCCACCAACTGTATTCCACCTTTTTGAGGATTATTCTTTGAGCTGATTTTCTTAGGAGTCAGCAGCATTATGAAGGACTAAAAGCAAAATCTTCACCCTCTCTTCTTGGAAGTAGTTTCTTGGCAGGATTCTTTAGAAGAGGTCCTAGGACCATTTAAATGGGGCCCTGGCTAGTTACACTGGAACATTACAAAAGCTAAAGCAAATAACAAATCAGACAAGTGTTTAGATGAAAGGATCCCAAAGGGGAATTAGGAGAAAGGAAATTTATGTAGCAGCATATTGGGGCCTGAGAATCTCTGCCTTTTGCTGATTGACTGGCTGTGGATACCTGTAAATAACCCGTGAACTATGACTACAAGAACTGAATTCTCTTCCTATAGGGGAGAGGCTGCCTAGTTGCTGCAGTCTATCAGATGGTAGCACAGAGCAGCAACAGAAATAACTCAGAAGAAAACAGCTCAAAGGAAACTACCAGAAAAGACCTACAAATATAACATCAATAGAGATGTCTAGCAGAGAGCACAGCAAACAGAATGTAGCAGCAAAAAGTCCTACTCTATGGAGAAAGCAGCCTTACTGATGAAATCATCCAAAGACATTGGTTATTCTGAAAGTGAAGTAATGTGAATGAAACCTATGTGGTTTTATCATTCATGTTCCCTATGCATCTGCCTCACCAGATTTGTATCTGAGTAACATATATTCCTAACACAATATTATTCCCTTTATGTCAATGGGGTCTTCCCTTTCTGGATCCACTGTTTCATATTTTGGTAGCTTTGGGACCACAGGAAAACAATGTGGTAAGAAAGAAAGTTGTGGGGGGTAGAGCCAAGATGGCAGCTGGAAAGCAGGGACTAGTGTGAGCTCCCCACCAAGTCCCACCAAAAACCTATAGAAAATGGCTCTGAACCAATTCTAGAACTGCAGAACCCAAAGAGTGGCAGAGGGAAGCAGGGCTCCAGCCCAGGACAGCCTGGATGGTCTCTGGGTAAGGTCTATCCTGCATAGAGCTGGGAGCTGAGGGGAGCGGAGCTGAGCTGAGCACAGCCCAGTGTGGGTGGCACAGACCAAGAGACAGGGAGCCGGGAGGAGCGTGCCATAGCACCCTGAATCAGTGAGCTGCAGCAGTTTCCAGACCTCTCAACCCACAAACAGCAAAGACAACAGAGAAGGTTAGTGGGAAAAGCTGCGGGGACTGAGTTTGTGGTTCGGCCACCGCCCCTGGGACAGGGGAGGTGGGGCAGCTACAGAAATACAGCTGCAGTTGCTTCTGGCCCCAGGCCCACCTGGTGGGAGGAATTAAGTGGCTGATCAGAGCAGGAGTGAAGAGCCTGCTGAAGATCTAAGCCCAGTCCTGGTAGGGCGTTCTTGGGGAAGGAGGAGTGCTGGTGAGGCAGTGCATCCGCCCAAGTGTGGAACATAGAACTCTTTAGTCTACAAGCAGTCATACCCGTCTGAAAAACTCAAGGGTCAAGTAAGTTGGCTGGGAACATGGCCAGGCATCGAAAACATACCCAGATTCAGTCTCAGACTTTGGAATCCTTCTTTGGTGACAAAGAAG
>JAQQSZ010019372.1:0-10377 GCA_028646595.1 Phalanger gymnotis
AATATACTAACAAGGACCTTAGTACAGTACCTAGAAGGCACTTATTTAACGCTTATTCCCTTTCCCCTTCCCCTCCCCCAAATTATCTCCAGTTTATCTCCTGTCCCTATCTGGTTTGTTGTATGCATGTGGTCCTCCCTCATAGACTATAAAAGCCTGAAAGGAAAGGGACCGTTCCCCGCCTTTCAGTATATCCCCAGTGCTCAGCCCAGTGCCTGGCAAACAGTGGCACTTAACAAATGCTAGCTATCTAACTCCAAATCCTACCCTCTGCACATTGCTATGTAGTCTCCTGTTTTACATTTCCTCCAGTAAAAGGGAAGCTTCTCAAAGGCATGAATTATGTTGGCTTTTGTCTTTGTAGGGGCAGTTGGTAGTACAATGTTTTGCACACAGGAGACAACGAATAGTACCAAAGTGAACAAGATCGGAGGAGATGGAGGGAGGAGAGAGATCAAGGAAGGATAGCAAAGGGAATAGGATATTAAATGCCCACTGTTAGCAATGCATTTGCTTTCTGTCATTCTTCAAGAACTGGGGATGCAATCTCCCCCATCAGACCGTGTCTTTTGCCTCTTTTTGTATCCCTTGCACCTAACACAGTATCTGGTATATAGTGAGAACTTAATAAATGACTGACTGACTTTTTATTGACTGAAAAAAAAAAAAGAAATGACAAAAGGGATGCATTCAAAACAGTCTGAGAAGACTTGTATGAGTTAACGAACAAAACCAGAGTAATTTATGTGATGACTAAAACATTGTAAAGAAAATCACCTTTAAAAAACCTAAGACCTCTGATCAACACCGTGAACAGTTAACAACTCCAGGAGATGATGATGAAGCATGTTTCCCACTTCTTGGCAGAGAGATGATGGACTAGATGTATAGAAAGAGACATACATTGTTAGACATGGACAAGATACAAATTTCTTTTGCATGACCATACTTAATCGTTACAAGGGTTTTCTGCAGGAGTCCTTTCATGGTCCCCCTCAATGTTAGTGTATTTTTTTGAGACCACCTCCAAGTAATCTTGTATATATACCTTGTATGGACACAATTATTCACCTGTTGTCTCCTCTGTTAGAATGTAAATTCTTCGAGGGCAGAGACTATGTTTTTGCCCTTTTTTGTATTCCTCAGACAATACTTGTTGATTTAAAAGAAGGGCTTTTTTCTCTTTTTTTTTTTTAATTTTGGGGTTGGAGTGTTAGGAAGCAGCAATGGAGACAGTGATAGAGCTTTAAAGAAAAGAAAGAAAAGAAAAATAAAGTTAAAAGATCTTGGACTTCCCACAGAAAAAGGAAATTTGACTTGAATCTCATTGGGATTCTAGCTGAGAAGCACCAGAGATCCAAGGAAAATTTTATGGGCACTACAGATACCCATTCTGATCTCTTGGCTACCTTTTCACTTGCTCTCATGTAGAAATACACAATTCATGCAAACCATTAATTTTCATACTGCATTCTGTGCTAAAGCTAGCTTCACACCCTCTACCTTCTATGGATACACCAACAATTTGCCTCATTTTTAATGACCCTAATCACCCCTTGCATAACTACAATCCTTCAGCAAAATTTAATTTCTATGAGGTCAGAGACTGTTTATTATCTTGTCTTTTTATCCCCAGTGCCGAGCACAGTAAATTCTTTTAAAAAATGAATGTTGAGCTGAATTTCATCCTCTTCCCAGCACCCAAGAAATAATGAAAGTTGCAGAGAAGAGACAAATAGTTGGATCTATTTATTTCCCCTTGCCCAGAACTACAGCATCTGAATCTCCTGAGAATGTCTTATAGACACTCTATGTCACCTCCAGAGCTGAGTCTCCATATACATATATATATACGTGTATATATACATATACATGTGTATATATACATATACATATACATATATATGTATATATATACATATACATATATATGTATATATATACATATATATACATATACATATGTATGTGCATTTAATAAATATTTGTTGAGAAAACAAAAGGAAAGTTTTTTGAACTGATACATTTTTTTAAAAAATTTCCCTACTTTAAATGTTTTCTTTCTCCCCATACAATACAGAGTGGCCAAAGTGACTTTCTTAAAAACCAGATCTGATCATGGCACTTTCCTGCTCAGTAAATGTCAATGGTTCCTTCAACACTGGGATCAAATCCAAACTTGTGTTTGACATTTAAAGCTCTTTACCACTGGCTCCAACCTACCTTTCCAGTCTCATCATATATTACTGCCCTTCATACACTATCCTTCTTGTTAGCTTCACACATATGGCACTCTATCTTCCCTCATCGTGCCTTTGCACTGGGAACTGTCCCCCAAGCCTGGAATGTACTCCCTCCTCATCTCCAATTTATGGAATTTCTAGCTTCCTTCAAATCTCATCTCAAATGTCACATTCTGCAATAAACCTTTCTTTATCCCACTCCCAAATGCTAAACTTCCTCTGGCCCCCAGCTCCCTCCACATACACAGGAATTATCCTGCACCTCTTTTATATACTCTCATATTGTACATGCTATCTTCCCCGATAGAATGTGCACTTCCTGGAAGCAGGGACTGCTTCATTTCTGTGTTTGTCTTTCTAGAACCAAGCACAGTGCCTGGCACATAGTAAGCAACTTTTAAAATGCTTGTCAATTGACTAAAAAAAAACTTCTCCAGATCCTTATTTATAGAAAACCAAGATTCAGAGAAAGTCTCATTTGCCCAAAGTCACAAAGATAGTTAAACCAGTATTAAAATCCATGCATGAGAGCTCACAGAGAAGTTTTCTCTCTGTTATTAAAAAAATACTTTGTGTCAACTGTATGTGTACTACATATAATTCTAGCTGAAAATAAGCACCAAGCAACCTGTTTGCTGTTTGACAAAATACATAGAAGAACTTAGAAAAGTGTGAACCTCAGCAATAATATAGTATAAGTGTACTAGACATGAATGCCATCTCTAGAGTCTTCAGATTGTTTAGTCAGGGAAATATTCAAATACTTGTTTTTTCCCATTTCACTAGACATGGCCATGATTAAAAGACGGGAGGGAAGGGGAGTAGAAAGAGATGATGAGATAATATTTGGAACCCTAGTAAAAAGTTCAGCTGCTAAAAGAAGTAGGAATCTTGAACAAAAATGGGAATGAGGGTTATCTGTGGATTTCAATTATCCCCACACTCTCTCCGTCTCATCTCCACTGATAATGGAGTGTTGGCTGCACCTCTAAACACTGTGATACTATGAAATATCTAACTGTGCTAAATGTCATCACTTTAGCATCTGAGAAGCTGATTGCCAAGTGGAAACCTTTTCATGTGATCTACAGTGTTAAAATGCTGCTTACAGGAGTTGTTTGTAACTTCAAAAACATTAGTAGCTGAAAATAAGCATCAAGCAACCTGTTTGCTATTTGACAAAATACATGGGAGAACTTAGGAAAGTGTGAACATCAGCAATGATATTGTATCCATTATATAGCTACCAAGAAAGTATGTTGATGATGACACAAAACAAAAGGAAACATGATTAATTTTTTTAAAAAAAAATGACTTGGGGCTTACATGAGAGTTCCAGTACTTGGGAGTTGAAAGGAAATATATCAAATTAATCTCACATGAGAATGATATCAATGAAAACCAAGAATCTACAAAACTCAAGTCACACACACACACACACACACACACACACACTTACA
Source organism: Phalanger gymnotis (assembly GCA_028646595.1). Taxonomy (NCBI): domain Eukaryota; kingdom Metazoa; phylum Chordata; class Mammalia; order Diprotodontia; family Phalangeridae; genus Phalanger; species Phalanger gymnotis. Next base: position 3,704 of record JAQQSZ010019372.1, read on the forward strand.
CATCTTTTCTTTTTATCAGTGTGAGGGGCTGGTAAGGTAAATTCTCCTTGATGAACCTAGAGGGCATCTCAATTATCTTTCCCCCTCAAAACACCATCCCCTTCCTACTTCCTATTACTATCTAGGTTCTAGGGTACCACCATCCTCTAGTCCCCCAATCTGGCAACCTTGGTGTCATCTCCAATACCACTCACCCCACATATCCAATCTGTTGGCAAGACTGACAACTTTTAAAAAATAATAATGTTTTTAGTTTATTTTTACTGTTTAAATGTAAAAATTCTAACATTTTTGAAAAATAATTTTTGAGTTCCAAATTCCCTCTTTCTCTCCTCTCCCCTATTCTTGAGAAGGCAAGTACTTTGATAGATATTACACATATGTGGTCATGTAAAACATATTTCTATATTAACCAATTAGCAAAAGAGTACACAGATAAAAAAAAACAAACAAACAAGAAAAAAAAGTAAAAAAAAGCATGCTTTGATCTGCAGTCAGACTCCATCAGTTATTTCTCCGGAGGTGGATAGTACTTTTCATCACAGGTCTTTTGGAATTGTCTTCGATCATTGTATTGATCAGAATAGCAAAGTCATTCACAGTTGATCATAGTACAATATTGCTGTTACTGAATGCAGTTATCTTCTGACTCTATTCACTTCATTTTGCACCAGCTTATATAAATCTTCCCAGGTTTTTTTGAAACTATCTTGCTTGTCATTTCTTGTAGTAAAACAGTATTCCATCACAATCACATACCACAACTTGTTCAGCCATTCTCCAATTGATGGGCATCCCCTCAATTTGTAATCCTTTGCCACCACAAAAAAAAGTTGCTATAAATATTTTTGTACATATAGAACCAAAAACTAGATTACTGTGGCCATTTATTACTGTGTATTGTATACCTAATCTAGCCCACTGCTCCACCACACTATATAATAGCCAATAACAGATTGATGATTACTGCTTTGTAATACAATTTGAGATCTGGTATCACTAAAACAGCTTCCTTCACATTATTTTTTATTGATTCCCAAGATATTCTTGACCTTTTTGTTCTTCCAGATGAATTTTATTTTTGCTAGCTCTATAAAATATTTTTGGTAGTTTGATTAGTATGGCATTGAATAAATTAATTTAGATAGAATTGTCATTTTTATTGCATTGGCTCAGTCTACACATCAGCAATTAGTATTTCTCCAGCTGTTGAAATTTGACTTTATTTGTGTGAAAGTGTTTTATAATTGTGCTCATATAGTTCCTGGGTTTGCCTTGACAGATAAGTTCCTTGCTATTTTATATTACCTACAGTTATTTTAAGTGGAATTTATTTTTCTATTTCTTCCTGCTGGACTTTGTTGACAATGCATAGAAATGCTAATGATTTATATATGTTTATTTTATATCCTGCAACTTTGCTGAAGTTGTTAAATATTTGAACTAGTTTTTAGTTGATTCCCTAGGATTCTCTAAATATATTATCATATCATCTGCAAAGTGTGATGGTTTTATTTCTTCATTGCCTATTCTAATACCATAAATTTCTTTCCTCTCTTATTTGCTTTAGCTAGCATTTCAAGTACAATGTTGAATAAAAGTAATGGACATCCTTGATTCACCCCTGATCTTATTGGGAAGGCTTCTAGCTTATCTCTATTACAGATAATGTTTGCTGATGGTTTTAGATAGACACTACATATGTTTCTGAAAAAAGCCCCATTTATTCCTGTGCTTTCTAGTTTTTAATAGGAGTACTATATTTTATCAAAAGCCTTTTCTCCATCTATTGAGATAATCATATGATTTTTGCTGCTTTTGTTATTTATATGGTCAATTATGCTGATAGCTTTCTTAATAGTGAACCAGCCTTGTATTCCTGGTATGAATCCTATATGGTCATAGTGTGTGATTTTTGTGATATATTGCTGTAATTGCCTTGCTAGTATGTGATTTAAAGATTTTGCATCAATATTCACTAGGGAAATCGGTCTATAGTTTCTTTCTCTGTTTTTGTTCTCCCTGGTTTAGGTATCAGTATTATATTTCTGTCATAGAAGGAATTTGGTAGGACTCCTTCACCTGTTCCTCTAAATAGTTTATATAGTATTAAAATTAATTGTTCTTTAATTGTTTGGTAGAAATCACTTGTGAATCCATCTCGTCCTGGGGATTTTTTTGTTCCAGAGCTCTTTGATGGCTTGTTCAATTTTCTTTTCTAAGATATGGTTATTTAAGTATTCTGTTTCCTCTTCCATTAATCTGGTAAATTTCTGTTAATCTAGCAAATTGCAGCATCTCTCAAATATTCCTCCTTCTCTTCTCTGATACTGCCAGTACTCTTATGCAGGCCCTCACCACCTCTTTTTTGAAATGCTACAATAGCCTGCTGGTGGGCATATGCCTACCTCAAACCTCTCTCCAGTCCACTTCATTCTCCCTTCAGCTACCAGAGTGACTATCCCACAGCACAGGTTAATGCTATCCCTCCTCTTCTCTGCCCCCCTCCCCACTTAATAAACTCCAATGGCTTCCTATCATCTTGAAGATCAAATAAAAATCCTACATTTGGTGTTAAAAGTCTTTCCCCACACCCTTGTTTTTCTTGTCTTCAGTTCCCTCGTCTGTTCAATGAGAAGATGAATTCCCAGTTTCTTTCCATTTCAAGACGTAGCATTCCAACTGAGGGATCAACTAGGAATGGCTGAATAAGTTGTGGTATATTGTTGTAATGGAATACTATTGTGCTATAAGAAATGATGAGCAGGATAGCTTCAGAAAAACCTGAAAAGATTTATATGAACTGATGCAGAGTGAATGAATAGAACAAGAAGAACATTGTACACAGTAACAACAATGTTGTATGATGATCATCTGTGAATGACTTAGCTATTCTCAGTGTTCTAATGCAAGATAATTCCAAAGGACTCACAATGAAAAAAAATGCTATCCATACACAGAGATAGAACTGATGGAGTCCGAATGCAGATCAAAGCATACTATTTTTTACTTTCTTTATTTTTTGGTGTATTTTCTTTTGGTCTGCTTCTTCTTTTACAACATGACTAACATGGAAATATGTTTTATGTGATTACACATGTATAACCTATATCAAATTGATCACCATTTTAGAGAGGGAGGGGAGGTTAGGGAGTGAGGAAGAAAATTTGGAACTCGAGTTCTTTTTTAAATGTGTTTTAAATTGTCTTTACATGTAATTGGGGAAAAATTGTATTTTTTAACATGTGCCATTCCATGGTGATTCTCCCTTTCCAAAATTATTATTAAAGGTCAACGATCACTAGGTGACTTTAGTCCAATTACAAACAGATCTCTTGATATGAGGCCAGAACTTTCCTAAGTCAAAATTGAAGGCAGTTCAGTTTGTTTTCACTGCCAAATCTGCAGGAAGGCCATTCTCCAAGTCTCCAAGGCCATTCTCCACTCCTGTTTCAAAACTCCACATACAATATAATCTCAAGAAATTCACCCTTTCAGCACAGTCCTCTGGGGCTGGACTTATCAGCTTAAGCCCTGGGAGGACGGAATTATCTCTTGCTCTGGGCCCCTGGGAAACCACACCCAGCACTTCCACCTGCCTGTTTTCCTTCAGGTCTTCCTTGCTCCTGAGGCTCCACAGAACCATAGCCACCCCAAGTACGAAGAGCAGTCCAAAAACAGGGAAACATTCAACCAATCCAGTACCCCAAAGTGCCATGCTTTCCTGTTAAAGGCAGATCCTACTGACTACTGATGAGACAGCAAAATATTTGGGACAGAAGAGACATTGGAAAGCAGTAGCCTATAACCCCTGTACTAGGCAAACTCTGGAAAGTTCTGGGATGGGTGGAAGTAGCCAATATGCTGAACTGATGGCAGTGCATCAGGCCATCAAAATGGAGAAAGGAGAACAGTGTCATATATTTACTGACTCAAGGGCAGTAGCTAATGGATTAGCTACGTGGATGCCTATATGGAGGAATCAGAATTGAGAGATTCATGGCAAACAAGTTTGGGGTAAAGAGTTATGGGAAAATATATGGGATATGTCCTTGGTTCCAGATTTGTCAGTTTTTCATGTTGATGCTCATGCAACCCTGACCACACCAGGACATGAGTACAATGTACACGCGGATAGACTAGCAAAGATTGCTACTGAATGTATTGTCCCTACTCTGACTCCAATTGATGACCCAGCCTTAGCAAGATGGGTCCACCAGACCACTGGCCATTTAGGGATCCAGGCCACCCACTGATGGGCACAGGATCAAGGTATCAGTATCTCTCATGCATTGTTAAAACAAATAACAGAAGAGTGTTGCATATGCCAATTAGAAAAAGAACAAACTCTTCCTAGGATAGTAACTGGAGAAACAGCAAGGGGAAAAATTCCAGCCCAAATTTGGCAGATAGATTATATTGGCCCACTACCCCAGGATAAAGGATGTAAATATACATGTACGTGTGTTGACACCTATTCAGGTGTACTAGTGGCTTGTCCTCATAAGGACGCAACTCAGAAAAAACACCCGTAAAACCCTAGATATTGTAAGTGTATACTATGGAACCCCAATGCAGATTCAAAGTGACAATGGATCACATTTCAAGGGCAAAGAAGTGAAAAGATATTGTGTGTTGAATAATATAGAATGGCTATATCATACTCCATATTACCCACAAGCATCTGGGCTAATTGAAAGAGTGAATGGATTGTTGAAAGAGCAGCTGAGAAAATTAAGCTCCAATAATTCATATCGACATTGGAAGGATAATCTGTCTATTGCCTTACGTAATTTGAATAATAGTCCCTTAGGGGGGAGTACACCTCTAGCCAGAATGATGACCCCAAATCTGCAGATTAGAGAACAGCAAACTTGTGAGATCCAAAATATTTAATTTTGGACTGTGAGGGAAGATGCCCCACTACCATGTCCAAGAACACCTGGTTCGGCAGGATATGATTTACATTGTATAGAGAATTTTAGGTTGAATAGGAAAGAGATAAGAAAAACCCCTACTGGGGTATGTATGAGAATCCCCAAGAATCATTTTGGACAGATATTACCTAAACCAGGATTAGTAGCTCAAGGAGTACATGTATTGGCTGGAGTGATAGATTCTAATTATCAAAGAGAAATTGTTGTTACACTCCAGAATTTGGGTGTAAAACCGGTACAATTTTGTAGACATGATAGGATAGTTCAAGTGATTATTATCCCCTGTGAAAAAATACCCTTTGTGAAAACTGACCCTCCTCCCAAAATAACTACTAGAGGAGCAAGAGGGTCTTGCTCCCTTGATAGAATAAAATTGGGAGCTAAGGTATGGGTAAAACAGAAGCCAGATGGTATTCCAAAGGCTGCAGAAGTCATAGCCCATGGGAAGGACAACACTGTAACAGTTGTCTATTCAGGGGAAGATAATTACCAAATCATACCCCTGAATCATATATTTTACCGTGAATAGGACTATAATAATAGATTCATGGACTCCAGAAGTATGGCTAATGCTGATAAATGCCACAAGCCACTCGGGGAAGGCGATCTTGTGTGAGTAAGAGGTGAAAGTTTGTATCTGGGGAAAAAGGCCTGGAGGGCAATCACAGTCTCCATCTAGGATGGGACCCTTCTAGCTTAGTTTCCTTATTGTGTTCCCTTGGAAAAGAAATATTTCCTACTTGAGTTAGGCTATGGGATCAAATTCTTGAATAATTGGAGTCTCAACCAGAATGGGGGTGATTTTATTTGAAGTATAATAGCCCATACTTGCTTACTCTTTTGTTCTTTGTCTTGGTCAACCTTGTTGCTAGTTCTGTCTCCTTTAGGCTTAAGTACCCTACACTTTCAGGTGACTGCCTAAGCACGTAGCATTCTTGGAATTCCTGCCAGCTCACTGAAGAACTGACCTCTGGAATGGGACTCTTGGGGCAGGGAAAGCTCTATGTCCAATTTCAGCAAGAAGAAGCTATGGAAAATGAGACCTTCACCCCTTACCCCAAGATTTTGAGCCCCAATTGTTCAAGTGGGGGTGAATGATGATACTGTTCTGTGTACTTATTTTGTATTATCCTTGCTGTATTGTTTTATTGTTATGGTATTATTGACACCCCTTTCCTATGTAATGGATACAAAGATCTAGGGGTGGACATCTGAATTGTAAAACAAGTATTTTGGGAATGATTGATTTGAAGAGATTATCTTGCTGGGAACTAGGGTCACATTTGAATTGTAAACCAATATTTGGGGATGTCACTGAAGGATATATTTTGCTTTATTGTGAATGATATGTTTTTGTTTCCTTTGTAATTGGATCACAATGTATGTTCTAGGATATATGGCTGATTAAATTATGTATCCTATAACAAGGGGCGGAGTGTGTTGGTAAGCAAAATGGCCTTTGTTTTCTTTGATTAATTCAGTGTATTTCATTAAGCCTTACTAGGTGCTAAGCCCCAGGCCCAAAGCTCTGTTAGGTGTGTGTAGTAGGAAGGCCGAATTTATGATCTCAAATATAATCATGTATATGTTTGAATGGTCCGAAATCGCAAGGTATGAGAGATTCTCTAAGGAGAAAACAACAAGAAATTTATTTAGGCCCCACCGCAGCAAAAACTTGAACCAGCCTCCCCATTCCAACATCTTGACAAAAAGACTCCAGGCCCAGAAAGTCCATTT